>CM059434.1:86313235-86465735 GCA_030390025.1 Squalus acanthias | reverse complement strand
TCGATGACCCTTCGTCAGAACTGGAAAAAGTTGGAGATGGAACAGGTTTTTAAGCAAGTGTGGGGCAGGGAGAGGGGGGAGGGGAGGAATGAACAAAAGGGAAGGTCTGTGATAGGATGGAAGGCAGGAGAGATTAAGAGACAAAAGAGATGATGGTGCAAGGCAAAAGGAGATGGTAACGGGACAAGTTAAGAAACAAAAGATGACTCTAGATGAAGTGTAAGTGGCAATGGCAGAATGATCGACAGCTGCCATGTGAAAGAGAGAAAAAAAAATGATCGGGGCCGAGGTTATGGTCTGAAATTGTTGAACTCGATGTTGAGTCCAGAAGGCTGTAAAGTGCCTAATCGAAAGATGAGGTGCTGTTCCTTGAGCTTACGTTGAGCTTCATTGGAACAGTGTAAGAGGCCGAGGACGGAGAGGTCAGAGTGGGAGTGGAGCGGAGAATTAAAGTGACAGGCGACCGGAAGCTCGGGGTCACCCTTACGGACTGAACGGAGGTGTTCCACAAAGCGGTCACGCAATCTGCGTTTGGTCTCCCCAATGTAGAGGAGACCGCATCGTGAGCAGCGAATACAGTATACTAAATTGCAAGAAGTACAAGTAAATCGCTGTTTCACCTGGAAGGAGTGTTTGGGGCTCTGGACAGTGGGAAGGGAGGAGGTAAAAGGGCAGGTGTTGCATCTCCTGCGCTTGCACAGGACGGTGCCGGGCGAAGGGGAAGGGGTGTTGGGGGTGATTGAGGAGTGGACCAGGGTGTCGCGGTGTATCTGTAAAGATTGGTTCCTCGCATGAAACATTGTTTGTTCTTCCATTAAATATACTAACACCAAACTGAGGCGTTCAGCTTGTTGATGCTGGTACTTCATTTTTTTGTTAAAGCTATGCCTTAGTGAAATCAATCTTTTTTGATGCCAGCCTGTAGACTGAGTGTAAATTTACCGTAATCTGAGGCAACTCCTGTTTGTTTTGCACCTGATGTTTTATGAAATGATTATTATGCACCGAGGTCGTGTTGAGGCAGCATTTCAAATTCTGCATTCCGCGCCTTCCGAATTCTCATGCTGTTCTTAGTAATGGTGGTTCTGTTGGAATGGAGCTCAGAGTGCTGCGAGGGGGGTTCTACATAAGTGCCAGGCTATGATTTGTTGTGTTTAGAGCTTTGTCCGAGACAGTCAATGTTTATTTGGATATTGTTCATTGTCTAAAGTCGCCAGTCCTTTAAGCGTTTATTTTACCTATTTTTTCTGGCCTTGCTTGCTTGGGATTCAGCCTCATGCTTGATGGTGTGTGAAGTGTTTAATCTGATCTTTTGCATGAAATTTGTTCAAGAAAAGCTCGATGGAGTCTCACCTCTGAGTCAGAAGATCGTGGTTTCAAGTCCCACTTCATTGACTTTAGCACAAAATGTAGACTGACACTCCAGTGCAGTACTGAGGGAGTGCTGCACTGTCAGTGGTGCCATCATTCGAATGAGACATTAAATCGAGGGCCTGTCTGATCTCTCACGTCTACGTAAAAGATCCCATGGCACTATTCGAAGAAGAGCGGGGGAGTTCTGCCCGGTGTCCTGGCCAATATTTATCCCTCAACCAACATCACTAAAACAGACTATCTGGTAATTATCAGTGCTGTTTGTGGGATCTTGCTGTACGCAAATAGGCTGCCGCATTTCCTGCATTACAACAGTGACGACACGTCAAAAGTACTGGATTGGTTGTAAAGCACTTTGAGACATCCTGAGGTTGTGAATGCTGCTGCATAAATGCAAGTTCTTTCTTTCTTTCTTTCGACACCTTCAACTTTACTGCAGTGAATCCACAAGATGAGGAAGGTGAAACCAAAGCAGTGTTTTCACAAGCCGCAGCTGAAAGACTAGCAAAATAAGCGAGCGCGCAGCTCCAACAAAATTAAGTCGCACTGTCGTATCTTTATCAGAAAACACACAAAATGATTGGAAAGCGTGTGAGTAAGCGCAGGAAGAGCACTAACCAGTTGAAGAAAGTTGGAAGTTCGCCTTGGCTGTACTCCTGCAGGCAGTAAGCACTGAATGGACAGACAACGGCCCGGATTCCTCCTGAACCCAAAGATGCTGACATGAGGCCGATGTAAAAGAGCACAGTCTGCTCCTCTTTAGCAAGAGTGTGAATGGTATGGTGAGTATCAATGTAGAAATCCTCAAAGGGGAACGCAATGACAGGCAGCATAACAGTACCTTTGGCAATCAAACAGAGAACATCGTCTTTACAGAGATAATCATCCCCTATGTCATTTATAGAGCATCTTATCACATCCTCAGGACACCCCAAAACACTTGGCAAACAAAGAATTACCTTTGAGGGGCCGTCAGGCAAACACAGCAGCCAATTTGTGTACGACAAGGCCCCATAAACAGCAAAAGAGATGAATGAGCCGTTAATCTGTTTTCAGTGGTGGTGGTTGAGGGAGGAATGTTGGTCAGGCCACCGGAGAGAACTTCCTACTCTTCCTCAATGTTATAATTGGGATCTTTGACGCCAATCCTAAACACGCAGACAGGGCTTCACGTTAACATCTCAACTCAACTTGAACACATATTCTACTACTGAGGGAGCGCTGTGCTGTCGGAGGAGCCATCTTTCGGATGGGATGTCAAACCTAGGCTCTGTCTGCCCTTTCGGGTGGATGTAAAGGATTCCTTGTAACAATTTGAAGGAGAGTAGGGGCAGTTTTCCTTGTGTCCTGGCTAACACTTATCCCTCAACCAACATCACAAAAAACAGACTGGGGGAGAAATTCAACATCATTGCACCCATTTTATGTACCGATGACTAATCTAGCAGTGCGATGGCTCACACCCGGTCTGGACGTACAGTCAGATGACTGCTACATTTGTTGGGGACTTTTTTTTTTAGGCATCCCCGGCAGTCGCCTAAACCAGGTCGTAGGCCCCTTGTGTATGTTAATGAGGTGCCTAACATCTGTTTAGAACATAAGAACATAAGAAATAGGAGCAGGAGTAGGCCATTTGGCCCTTCGAGCCTGCTCCGCCATTCAATAAGATCATGGTTGATCTTCTACCTCATCTCCACTTTCCTGAACTATCTCCAAATCCCTTGATTCCCTTAATATTCAAAAATCTATCGATCTCTGCCTTGAATATACTCAACGACTGAGCCTCCACAGCCCTCTGGGCTAGAGAATTCCAAAGATTCGCCACCCTCTGAGTGAAGAAATTTCTCATCATCTCAGTCCTAAATGGCCGACCCCTTATTCTGAGACTGTGACACCTTAGATACCCCTTGGAGAAATTCTTGAGCGGAGCAGGTGTCAGGCTTTCAGGAGATTACTGAGGCCTTGGCAGCGGCTGCCAACAAACAGGTGCGTTTAAAAAAAAAATACTTAAATGTGGAGTCCAGAGGAGCAGGAATTCCATAATAGTTCTGATTCACAGCAGTTCTCATCCCCCCTAGGAACTTACCTGAGGGCGAGACAAGTAGGCCCAAGTTTGATGTAGGCACACGGGCCGGCTGCCTCTGGTGGTGCCACAAGCACTAGCAGTTGATCCCAATTATTACAACGAGCCCTGAGGCCCAATTTCTATTGCGCATCAGGCCTCCTGGTACCTGGTCATTTATCTGATTGCTGTTTGTGGGAGCTTGCTGTGCGCAATATGACAACCAGGTTTCTCCACATTACAACACTTTAAACATAATTCATTGGCTGTGAAGTATTTTGGGACATGAAAGGTACTAAATAAACACAAGTTAGTTCTGTCTTTCTTAACCAAAATTCTTAACTACTTCTGCACATTATATAATTTTACATTTTTTTCTGCATACGTACAAATAGATTTTCAATGAACAAATCCAGTATTCATCAACATTTTGACGTTAAAAGAAATAGTATTATCATGATTCTTTCTGGAACATTCACGTGTGTTGAGCAGTGACAGCTTTTTTTTTTATTCATTGGATGTGGACAAGGCCAGCATTTATTGCCCATCCCTAATTGCCCTCAAGGTGAGCCACCTTCTTGCTAGTGTCTTGCTAGGGCAGTTAAGGGCAGATTAAGAGTCAACCACATTGCTGTGGGCCAGACCAGGTAAGGACGGCAGATTTTCTTCCCAGATGGATTTTTACAACATACTGATACTAGCTTTTTATTCCAGATTTATTTAATTGAATTCTAAATTCCCCAGCTGCCGTGGGTGGGAGTTGAACTTGTGTCTCTGGATTATTAGCAAGGCCTCTGGATTACTAGTCCAGTGACATAACCACTATGCTACTGTACCCCTACATAACATATACATAGGGGGAAAAATTCAGCTGCTTGCGCCTCCCGTTAGCGCCTTAAGAGGGCGCTAATGGGGCGTAAAGCAGCTAACGCCCGGGCGCAGCGCCGCCCACGCCTCCCGAAAAATTTAGTGGGAGGTTAGCGGCGGCGGCAGCCGGTAGCGCCCTGTGGCGCTGCGCCGCCGGCGATGACGTCATCGCCGTGCGCAGCGCCCCGCTCGCGCCCCGGCCGTGATCTTCAGTCGCGCCCCCTGATTTACCGCCAGACGCTATGTCCGACGGGTTCAGGGGGGCGTACGTGCGGCCGGGGCGGCGATATTTAAAGGGGAGGTGGCAGGCGGCCATTTTTGTTGCTGGCCGCCTGCCAGCACCTGCCCCCGTTGCTGTCCCCGGCCCCCGTGAAGCCCCCCCACCGTGAAGTGCCGGCTGCGCTCCAAGAGCCCGGCACTTCTCTTGAGTGCCGGGCTCTTTTGCCGGCACTCCCGATCCCTGGGGGCCCAGCTGGGCCCCGGTTCGCGCTGCGCAGGGTCCCTCCCCTTTAAGAAGGGGAGGAAGGCCTGCAATACCGCGGCGCGACGTGCCGCAGCGCGTGGCGCTGCGGCACGTAGCGCCAGGATATTCACTCGCAGCGCCCCAAGAGGGATGCGGGGTGCTTCCAGTGGCGCCCCGCTTCCCTCTTGGGGCGCAACCACTGAAGTTCCGGCGTGGGGCCGCTAATTTTTTCGGGGCGCTAAAAGTCGTGCCCCGGCGAGGTTAGCGCCCCAAATGGGGCGCGACTCAATTTTTACCCCATACAGTCTCTGTATTTACTTTCCCAGTGAAGAAACTTGACCAAAACGTTTACACAATAAATTGTTGCAAAATGAGGTCAATTTTGTCAGAGCGTAACCAGATACAGCAGTGTGAAGAACATAGCCAAACCTTATTTCCCTTGGAATTCATTTCCTGTAAACAATGACCTTACAGACTTAAAATATGTTTCACAAACAAAAATAACTCAATTCAGGTAGTTACTTTTTGTTTTAATTGATTAGTTATTAAAATGTTAACCTTCCACTTTTTACATCGGACACCAACACCACACTCTGCTTTTGCCTTACAAAATATCACAAGTCACATCTAATGCAACATGTCAATCCAGTCAAGGTTGTGGAAACTGAGGCCTATGTGGTTCACTCGTCTTTTTTTTGTTGGTTCGGCCTTCTATATCCACACAACGGCAAGCCCCGGGAGCTGCAGGTCAGTTGCAATCACGCTCCACAACCACCTTCTAAGTTGCCTTCTGGCCATTTGGCCGATGACTGCCTTTATGCCCAGCTGTGCTCCTCGGTTTCCTATCAAGACTGACAGTTATGGCCAGATCAGCTCAGCCTGTGATCTGGGTATAATTTCTTCCTCTGTGGGCTGGCTGCATTGCTGTTAAGCATCAGTGTGTTTCCAAACCGTCTCAATTTTTCAGGGACACTACTAATTTATTTGTGCAATTTCTGACTCTAGTTGAATTGGTTCCCATTCAGACTAAGTAGGATGTCGCAACAAACACGGGACTCTTACGAGAAGCTGATTTGAATGGAAATGTGTATTTCCACTGTTAATACTCAGCTAAGATGTATATAGAAGCAATTTCCTCTTAAATTATTTTAAAGTAGTAATATTAAAACAATGCTCACTTTATTACCTGTGCACTTGATAGGTGATAATGTTTAGATAAAAACAGTCAAGTATAAGCTCGTAATATGGGCACTTCTGTTGGAAAATTGGAGAGTAGATTTTCCGAGCCCACACTCCCAGCAGGGAGCTGCACTTGAAGGTAGCGCAGGTTGGAGGTGGTGCTACAACACTGTAGTGCTGATTCTTCAACCCACACTCCCTTCAGGCACAGCTCCCAGCTGGGAGCGCAAGGTCGGTGAATTTACCCTCAGGCTTGCTCTTGAAAGAAAATAACCCTGTATAATTCTCTTCAAAAGCACTAAGTGTGCAGCTTCTCCACAGCTACTGGAGTGTACAGCGTGACGCTCAACCTGCAGATGCAAGTTATACTGCCATGGAAATTAACGATAACAGAACTCTGCGCGTTGGTGCTTGGACTGCTAATTTTTCATATCATAAGCGTGGGAGCATTTACATTATCAAAACATTACAAAGCAACTCCTGAAAGCCCCCCCCCCCCCCCAAGAGGCCCATGGACTAACTGGCCTGTTTAAAATGTGGTTCTCACTGGATTGGAATTCTATTGCACCCGCCGGCCGCTACCACCTAGAAGGACAAGGGCAGCAGGTGCACAGGAACACCACCACCTCCAAGTTCCCCTCCAAGTCACACACCATCCTGACTTGGACATCTATCACCGTTCCTTCATTGTCGCTGATTCAAAGTCCCGAAACTCTCAACCTACAGCACTGTGGGAGTACGTTCACCACAGGGACCGCAGGGGTTCAAGAAGAAGGCTCACCACCACATTCTCAAAGGACAACCAGGGATGGACCACAAATACTGGCCTTGCCAGCAACGCCCACATCTTCAGAATAAATTTTTAAAAAGTTAATATATTGTTAGCTGTTAACTTTAAACCTATTGAAATTCTCTCTACCCCTATTCAATCCCATCATTGCATGATGCACAGGGAACTGAAGGAGGAAACAATATATATACTTTGAGAAAACAAATGTATATACCACAATAAATCAATCGGAAATTCTGGCACGATGATCCAGTCATACCTATAAAGTGAAGGAGTGCACAGATGTAAACCACTTTGGTTCTCCCCATGCAAGACTCTGCAAACCATCCCACCAAGACTGGAGTCAAAGTGCTCGCTCCAACAAAACACAGGTTGACAATTGCAGCCTGGTAGTTCTTGTAGCCCAGTTTCAGAGTGCAGAACAGAATCATGTTGCACACAATCCCAAAGTAAGTGAAGCGTTCGCACAGCTCCACCGAAAGCAGGCAGATCACAATCTGCAATTTCTTTCTGGAATACCGTGGCCCTGCACTCTGCTCCGGTCTGGGGCTCCGCTCTTTCCTTCTCCTCCGTTTAGAAGGATTAAGACAATCCGTTTCTTGAAGATTTGTCAAATCCACCACTGCCATTGTGGACTGCCCCAGCGCCAGCCGGACTGAGGGCCCGGGCAGGAGAGCTGACAGTTCTGATTCTCCAATTATCAGGCTGGTGCGACTGACTGCCTGAATTCCACATGCAAGTGCGACTATTTCGCGGCTTTTATCGCGCCTTGACGTTGTTGTATTGATAGCTAATCTGCAGTCTCACTATTTGAGCTCTGAGGGGTCGGACCTTCGTTGCATTGTGTTTAAGATGAGTTGTTAGGCCAGGGTTGCGGTAATGGGCCAGAATCGAAACATTTACCTGATTGGTTTTACAGAGACTGACTCACTTACTGTGAATATCCAGAGTTTGCTGATTTTCTCTCAGATTTCCTGCACTTGTAGATATTTATTTTAATTTCATACAAGTTGCTTTGTTTTTAGCATCCTCTTGTATCAATGCCAATGTTTTGTTATCTCCATAGAAAACCACATCTAAAACCGAAATAACATCAAACTTCCCTGTCTTTTAACACCATTTTTTTGTAATACTATTCAATAACATCAATATTGCAATAGTCTTCTCCGATGAATACATGCGTTCTTTGGCTAGTCTGTGAAAGTTAGTAAACGTGTGGCAAAATGTAACGCTTCATTTACAGAACTAAAATCCTTTGCAATATCAAGAACGAGGTGTCGAGGGTGAATCCTCATCACACCAGTGATTCGGGTCAGACTCCAAACAGGATAGACAACCTGCTCAGCCCCCATGACAATATTATAGTATGTCTCATTATTTGCTCATATGGTCGCAATCCATTTGTAATTTAACATTAACGATGATGAGAACCAAATGATTGGAGGCCCCATAAGATAATATACACACTAAACGCTGCCTGCCGGTCGAGGTTTGTGGCCTGTACACGGTTTCGCATGGGCTGTGCGACTTTCTGCACCTTGTGTCCGCACCATCCACCAGCCCTCACTGACTGACATACAAGAGTTGGTCACGTATAGACAGAGTGCTGCCAAATTCCAGGCGAGGAGTTCCGTGACATGATTGAGTGGAGTGGAGCCAGCTCCGCCCTGCCTCTCAGACTAACCCCACCGAAAAATGTTTAGCTATTCGTTGCTAAAACCTCCGACTACCTCCCAAGTCACAACGTTAAGTTCTGCACCGAGAACTCAAAAACAGTCACCAAAAAGTCAATGATTTGCTACATGTGCAATGATAAGTAAACAGTGCACTTAGATTATGTCTTTGATATAAAGGAATACTATTAGATTAGGGTGAAGTGCCAGTCCACACTCCTGGGGGTGAGAGTGTTGGCATTTAGTGGCAGTGCCACCTCTCTCTACGTGGCACGAGTGCCATTTTTGGAACTTTTCCTGCCTCGCACACCTAGCACTCTGTCTCTCTCCTGATCTGTTTCATTGAGGAGATTTCATTGGGTGGACTCAGTGAAATTCTGGCATCATCTTCTCTGCCCTTATACCTTCTCTGGCTGCCTCTGCCATGGTGTCTTGTGTTAGCCATTCCTGGCTCAAAAACACAGTAATGGGACGGCTAGCTGAGAGTAAACTGACTGAGCCAAGCACTGCTCCCCCAACCACTGCTGTAATCTTCAGCCATCTTCTTAAAGACTGCACTCTCATTTCAAGGCACACCAACACAATACTCGTGTTTTACAGGGAGGGAGAGGGGCGACCGGGAGAGGGGGATGTCCGGGAGTAGGGGAGAGGGGGTGACCGGGAGAGGGGGATGTCCGGGAGAGGGTGAGAGGGGGTGACCGGGAGAGGGGGATGTCCGGGAGAGGGGGTGACCGGGAGTGGGGCATGTCCAGGAGAGGGGGTGACCGGGAGAGGGGGATGTCCGGGAGAGGGGGATGTCCGGGAGAGGGGGTGACTGGGCGAGTGGGATGTCCAGGAGAGGGTGAGAGGGGGTGACTGGGAGAGGGGGATGTCCGGGAGAGGGGGTGACCGGGAGTGGGGCATGTCCAGGAGAGGGGGTGACCGGGCGAGGGGGATGTCCGGGAGAGGGTGAGAGGGGGTGACCGGGAGAGGGGGATGTCCGGGAGAGGGGGTGACCGGGAGAGGGGGTGACTGGGCGAGTGGGATGTCCAGGAGAGGGTGAGAGGGGGTGACCGGGAGAGGGGGATGTCCGGGAGAGGGGGTGACCGGGAGTGGGGCATGTCCAGGAGAGGGGGTGACCGGGCGAGGGGGATGTCCGGGAGAGGGTGAGAGGGGGTGACCGGGAGAGGGGGATGTCCGGGAGAGGGGGTGACCGGGAGAGGGGGGTGACTGGGCGAGTGGGATGTCCAGGAGAGGGTGAGAGGGGGTGACCGGGAGAGGGGGATGTCCGGGAGAGGGGGTGACCGGGAGTGGGGCATGTCCAGGAGAGGGGGTGACCGGGCGAGGGGGATGTCCGGGAGAGGGGGATGTCCGGGAGAGGGGGGTGACCGGGAGTGGGGCATGTCCGGGAGAGGGGGTGACCGGGAGTGGGGCATGTCCAGGAGAGGGGGTGACCGGGCGAGGGGGATGTCCGGGAGAGGGGGATGTCCGGGAGAGGGGGTGACCTGGCGTGGGGGATGTCCAGGAGAGGGGGTGACCGGGCGAGGGGGATGTCCGGGAGAGGGGGTGACTGGGAGAGGGGGGTGACTGGGCGAGTGGGATGTCCAGGAGAGGGTGAGAGGGGGTGACCGGGAGAGGGGGATGTCCGGGAGAGGGGGTGACCGGGAGTGGGGGTGACTGGGCGAGTGGGATGTCCAGGAGAGGGTGAGAGGGGGTGACCGGGAGAGGGGGATGTCCGGGAGAGGGGGTGACCGGGAGTGGGGCATGTCCAGGAGAGGGGGTGACCGGGCGAGGGGGATGTCCGGGAGAGGGGGATGTCCGGGAGAGGGGGTGACCGGGAGTGGGGCATGTCCGGGAGAGGGGGTGACCGGGAGTGGGGCATGTCCAGGAGAGGGGGTGACCGGGCGAGGGGGATGTCCGGGAGAGGGGGATGTCCGGGAGAGGGGGTGACCTGGAGTGGGGGATGTCCAGGAGAGGGGGTGACCGGGCGAGGGGGATGTCCGGGAGAGGGGGTGACTGGGCGAGGGGGATGTCCGGGAGAGGGGGTGACTGGGCGAGGGGCATGTCCAGGAGAGGGGGTGACCGGGAGAGGGGGATGTCCGGGAGAGGGGGTGACTGGGCGAGGGGGATGTCCGGGAGAGGGGGTGACTGGGCGAGTGGGATGTCCAGGAGAGGGTGAGAGGGGGTGACCGGGAGAGGGGGATATCCGGGAGAGGGGGTGACCTGGAGTGGGGCATGTCCAGGAGAGGGGGTGACCGGGCGAGGGGGATGTCCGGGAGAGGGGGTGACTGGGCGAGGGGGATGTCCGGGAGAGGGAGTGACTGGGCGAGGGGGATGTCCAGGAGTGGGGGATGTCCGGGAGAGGGGGTGACTGGGAGAAGGGCTGAGGGGGTGAGGAGGAGAGGGAGTGAGGTGGAGACGGGGTGAGGGGAGAGGGAGTGAGGAGGAGAGGGAGTGAGGAGGAGAGGGGGTGAGGGGGCGAGGGGGAGAGGAGGTGAGGGGGTGACCAGGAGAGGGAGGGGCCAACTGGGAGATGGGGCTGTTGGGAGGGTGGCGACTGGGAGAGATCATGAATGGAAGTGGGCAGTCGAGCGGTGGCCGGCATGGATTTAATGTAGAACAATGTGTGTGTGTTGGAGTGTGTGTGTATGTGTGTGTCTATGTGAGTGTGTGTATGGGTGTGAGTGGTTGAGTGTGTGTGTATGTATATGTGTGAGTGTGTGTATGTATATGTGTGAGTTTTTGTGTGTGTGTGTGAGTGTGTGTGTGTGAGAGTGTGTGTGAGTGAGTGTGAGTGTGAGTGTGTGTGTTTGTGGTTGAGTGTGTGTGAGTGTGTGTATGTGTGTGTGTGTGTGTGAGAGTGTGTGAATGTGTGTGAGTGGTTGAGTGTGTGTGAGTGCGTGTGTATGTGAGTGTGTGTGTTTGTGGTTGAGTGTGTGTAAGTGTGTGTATGTATGAGTGTGTGTGAGAGTGTGTATGTATATGTGTGAGTGTTTGTGTGTGAGTGTGTGTATGTATGAGTGTGTGTGAGAGTGTTTGTGTGTGAGTGAGAGTGTGTGTGTGTGTGTGAGTGTGTGTGAGAGTGTGTGAGTGTGTGTGAGAGTGTGTGTGAGTGAGTGTGTGTGTGAGAGAGTGTGTGATTGTGGTTGAGTGCGTGTGAGTATGTATGTGTGTGTATGTCTATATATGTGTGTGTGTGAGTGTGTGTGTGTGTGAGTGTGTGTATGTATATGTGTGATTGTGTGTGTGTGTGAGTGTGTTTGTGAGTGTGTGTATGTATGTGTGTGTATGTATATGTGTGAGTGTGTGTGTGTGTGTGAGTGTGTGTATGCATGTGAGTTTGCGTATGTATGTGAGTGTGTGTATGTATATGTGTGAGTGTGTGTGAGAGTGTGTGTGTAAGTGTGTAAGTGTGTGTATGTATGTGAGTTTGTGTATGTATGTGAGTGTGTGTATGTATATGTGTGAGTGTGTGTATGTATATGTGTGAATGTTTGTGTGAGAGTGTGTGTGTGTGTGAGAGAGTGTGTGTGTGAGAGTGTGTGTGTGTGAGAGTGTGTGTGTGTGAGAGTGTATGTGAGCGTGAGTGTGTGTGAGAGTGTGTATGTATGTGAGAGTGTGTGAGTGTGTGAAAGTGTGTGTGAGAGAGTGAGTGTGAGTGTGTGAGTATGTGTGTGTGTGAGTGAGTGAGTGAGCGTGTGTGTGTGAGAGTGTGTGTGAGAGAGTGAGTGTGAGTGTGTGAGTGGGTGTGAGAGAGTGTGAGTGTGTGAGAGTATGTGTGAGAGTGTGAGTGTGTGTGTGTGAGAGTGTGTGTGAGAGAGTGAGTGTGAGTGTGTGAGTGGGTGTGAGAGAGTTAGTGTGAGTGTGTGAGAGTATGTGTGAGAGTGTGAGTGTGAGAGTGAGTGTGAGTGTGAGTTTGTGTGTGTGAGAGCGTGAGTGTGTGTGAGAGAGTGAGTGTGAGTGTGTGTGAGAGTGTGTATGTGAGCGTGAGTGTGTGTGAGAGTGTGTATGTGAGTGTGAGTGTGTGTGAGAGTGTGTATGTGAGTGTGAGTGTGTGTGAGAGAGTGAGTGTGAGTGTGTGTGAGAGTGTGTATGTGAGCGTGAGTGTGTGTGAGAGAGTGTATGTGAGTGTGAGTGTGTGTGAGAGTGTGTATGTGAGTGTGAGTGTGTGTGAGAGTGTGTATGTGAGCGTGAGTGTGTGTGAGAGAGTGAGTGTGAGTGTGTGTGAGAGTGTGTATGTGAGTGTGAGTGTGTGTGAGAGTGTGTATGCAAGCACATGGCATGTTGGGACTAGTGGGGAAAGCTGAATATGGGAGTGTTGTCAAAGTATTGGTATTGGTATTGAAAATTACAGCTTAAAATGTGGAAAGGCAAACTCAGCTTACTTGGCTTTTTAAATTGCCGAACATGTAAGAATGTGGCCCGGGGTAGATATGATCGTTTAGTCAATAAATCAAACATCATTTCATTTTTATGACTTGACAAGTTTTATTCTCAAAATGAAACCACCATTTCATTTGGTGCTCATTATTTTAATGAATAAGTATACCTCAGCTTTGGAAGAAATCTTTTGATGCAGAACTAACTGAATTGATTTCATGAAATGTCAATGTTTTCGTGGGACTCCTGAGAGTTTGTGTAAGATTTTTAAATCTTACAAACTTTGGACTAGCTCTGTGCTGTTAAGAGTTAAAACAAAGCATGGTTTAAGATGGCCATCTTCTTTATAGAATCATACAGCACAGAAGGAGCTAATTCGGCCCATCGTGCCTGTGCTGGCTCTTTGGTAGAGCTATCCAATTAACCCCACTCCCCTGCTCTTCCCCACAGCCCTGTAAATGCTTCCCTTCAATTCCCGTTTGAAAGTCGCTATTAAATCTGCTTCCACCACCCTTTCAAGCAGTACATTCCAGATCACAACAACTCGCTGTGTAAAAAAATGTTTCCTCACGTCACCTCTGGTTCTTCTGCCAATCACCTTAAATCTGTGCCCTCTGGTTACCGACCCTTCTGCCACTGGAAACAGTTTCTCCTTACTTACTCTATCAAAACCGCTCATGGTTTTGAACACCTCTATCAAATCTCCTCTTAACCTTTTCTGCTCTAAGGAGAACAACCCTCAGCTTCTCCAGTCTCTCCACATAACTGAAGTCCCTCACCCCTGGTACTGTACCATTCTAATAAATCTCCTCTGCACCCTCTCCAAGGCCTCGACATCCTTCCTAAAGTGTGGTGCTCAGAATTGAACACAATACTCCAGCTGAGGCCTAACCAGTGATTTATAAAGGTTTAGTATAACTTCCTTGCTTTTGAGCTCTATTCCTCTATTAATAAAGCCAAGGATCCCATATGCTGTATTAACAGCCTTCTCAACTTGTCCTGCACCGTCAAAGATTTGTGTTCGTATACCCCCAGGTCTCCCTGTTCCTGCACCCCCTTTAAAATTGTACCATTTAGTTCTATTGCCTCTCCTCATTCTTCCTATCAAAACTATCACTTCACACTTCTCTGCGTTAACTTTCATCTGCCACGTGTCCGCCCATTTCACCAGTCTTTAATTAGAATATTTCTGCTCAATTTCTAGTGTGGGACAATATGGAGCAGACCACTAACCTCAGTTGAAAATCTCTGAATAATATACATTTAAAAGTGCAGGTTTAAGACGACTGAAGGAATGCTTGCAGTCAAGTAATAATCTCACAAGGGTAAAATTCGCACTCGGTAATTACGACTGCCATACATCAATCCACATGGGGAGTCACACGCTCAGCTTTTGTGTGAGATATAACTGATAAAATGGTGTAAAACTAAAAATGTCAATATGCAGAATTTTGTCGGCTCTTTTTCCCAAATTCTCACACTGATATCTACCACTTTATCTAACGATTCAGCAATGTTGTTAAAAATAGATTTGCACTTAGATCATTGTGTGAATAATGTGAAATTGTCTTGCTGCAGGACTAGATATTTTGTTGTACTTGCTTCGGATCTGTTAGATAGAACTGTCAAACAAAAAAAGTACATAAGCTTCTGTTTTATTTGCTCTCCTTACCTCTGCTGAAGGCACCAACTCCTCACTCGATAGCATTCCATAGGCACCAGTTGCCCTCAAACGAATGACCAATCTCCATGACTAAGCCTTGACAGTGAGTGTCAGCAGGTTTTTTTGAGTACAAGGAGAGTGGAGCATCCTTAGCACTGTGCATCCCAAGCCAGTCAGGGACTCTGAGCACAACCAGTGAGATATATAATGACCTCGACTTAATCGATGTAGGGGCGCCAAACCAAACCATTCCCCCAGGTCCCTGCAAACAAACGCCACTCCTGACAAGGATTATCACAGTCAAGCTTGACTATTCCCTCACCCAATGTTTGCCACCCTAAACTGGCTCCCAGTCCAGCAATGCCTCGAATTTAATACTCTCATCCTTGTGTTCAAATCCCTCCATGGCCTCGCCCCTCACTATCTTTGTAATCTCCTCCAGCTCTACAACCCTCCAAGATCTCTACCTTCTTGTGCTGTTGGCCGTGCCTTCTGTTGCCTAGGCCCAAAGCTCTGGAATTCCCTCCCTAAACCTCTCCGCCTCGCTACCTCTCTCTCCTCCTTTAAGTCGCTGCTTAAAGCCTACCCCTTTGACCAAGCTTTTGAGCACCTGTCCGAATATCTTCTTACGTGGCTCGGTCTCAAATTTTGGCTGATAACTCTCCTGTGAAGTGCCTTGGGACGTTTTACTATGGTAAAGGCGCAATATAAATGCACATTGTTGTTGTTATCTACCCACATGCAGGAGTTACTGGATAGCAATCAGGATTCCTGGTTGATTTCTTTCCCCTCTCAAGTTTGGGGCGGTGGGGTGGGGCGAGGCCAATTGAACCATCAGTACTGCTACTTTGTGATTGAAGCTGAGATTTTACTGGTCCTTATGGCTCAGCTACTCACTTGATATACTCACTGGGCTATCAGTGGAGCTTGGCTTCAGCATAAGTTGCACTTGTTGCATAGTGGTTATGTTACTGGAATAATAATGCAGAGACCTGGACTAATGATCCAGAGACATGAGTTCAAATCCCACAACAGCAGCTGGGGAATTTAAATTCAGTTAATTAAATAAATCTGGAATAAAAAATCTTATTATCAGTAATGGTGACCATGAAGCTATCGGATTGTCATAAAAACCCATGTCGTTCACTAATGTCCTTTATGGAAGGAAATCTGCCGTCCTTACCCAGTCTGGCCTAAATGTGTCTCCAGAACCACAGCAATGTGGTTGACTCTTAACTGCCCTATGAATTGGCCTAGAAAGCCACTCAGTTGTATAAGGTGGCTCACCACCAGCTTCACAAGGGCAATTAGGAATGGCCAAAAAGTGCGGGCCTAGCCAACGACACCCACATCCCATGAATGAATTAAAAAAAGGGACACGCTTTGCTTTAAAACAAAAAACTGCATTTTATTTGCATGCATCCACTTTGAAATTGGTAAGGTATTTGACACTTGTATGACATGGCTGTGTGACAGTTATAGAAAATAATTTTGGGGTATGAAATTTTATTTAGCATGGTCTTTTCTGCAATTTTGACCCTGCATGTTTAACTGACTGCCTAACATGAAATAGGTCCAGTTGGCAGTGTATGACCAGTAAAATTAATGTGCTTGCAGTTTCAGCAGAGCTTCAACTCAGAGACTTTGGGGGTTATTTTAACCTCATTCCCCCAGCGGGAAACTGACGCCATCAGATTGGCCACTCGTTTACGCTCCACTCAATGATGTCAAAGGAAAGTCAAATCGGGTGGCCTGCAAAATGGGCAATCAGTCTCATTGCAACATTTTCCCGCTTGGAGGATTAGGTTAAAATGACTCCCTTTTTTTGCACGCCTTATTGTCATGATTCGGGTACACTCTAGGTATGTTTTCTTGTGGCCCAACCAAGCTCCACTTCCAGGAGGAAGCCCCCGCTCTCTTTGAACTGAAATGTGATCTTATATGCAATCTAATCTTGGGCCACAGGACCACAAATGAACCCTTTTACTGATGAGGTACATGTTGGAAACAGTACTGGTTGCCATTGTAAGCTCTGGATCTCTGCTGCTGGACAAACAACACTCAGGATGCATTTACAGTACGACTGTAGTGTCAGTGCATCGTGTTTTTTCTTCACAACAATGTTATTGTGGTAATGCAGCCTGAATTCAGTGTCAGTGCCTGACCTGACGCTGGATTGAAGCAGAGTAAGATGCCCTGGAGGAGGAACTCTCATTCTACTTCACTTTCACTCCGTATTCACACTCCAAGTTTTACATCAACACTAAAGTTTTGCAGTGTGCATACACCATCTGACAGACTAGCTAAAACTCACAAATACAATTAATCAGCTTCAGTGGCTTTCGCTGGTAACTCATTCCACAAACCCTTGGCACTTGCAAGTTCTGCCTGACTTCCATTCTTACTCCTGACACTTAACTTGTGTTCCAGGACAAAAAGAGTCAGCAAAATGGAAAGGGAAGCATGGGAGGCCAAGACTAACCTAGTATAGTGCTGCAGAGAAGGAAGTCCTAGAAGTTAAGGGAAGGGGACACTACAGCCAGTTGGAAACAGAGAGGAGTGAAAGAGACTTAAGGCATTACAGGATCCATTGGCTAATGCCCTCTGATATTGGAACTCTTCACCAGCATCAACAGTTCGCTTAAATTACGTAAGACAGTTATTGACAAAGTCCATGATCTTTTCTCATATAAATGTCAATGGACATTGTCCATCCCCATTTCTAACATAATTTTGCAAATGTCAGTCAGTTCACCCCTCTTCCAAAAGGAACAAGCTCATGAAAGTGAAACAGTAATTTTATTCTTGCAGACCAACTTAACCTCTGAAGACACTAAGTGCTCAGCTAATGGTGACGGATCCAGGAAGGATATCTGAAGATTTTGAATGTGTAAGATGGTTTTATATATTAGCAGTTTTACCAGTGTACCTGGACCCAGCTTCACTATGGTAACCAGAGGACACAGATTTAAGGTAATTGGCAAAAGGACCAGAGGTAACATGAGGAAAAAAAAATTACACAGTGAGTTGTTATGATCTGGAATGCAGTGCTTGAAGGGGCGTTGGAAGCAGATTCAATAGCAACTTTCAAAAGGAAATTGGATAAATACTTGAAGGGGAAAAATTTGCAGGACTTTGGGGAAGGAGAAGGGGATGTGGGACTGGTTGGGTAGCTCTTCCAAAGGACTGTATCAGTCTATGATTCTATGAACTGGTTAATTATAGTGCATAACTCATGAATGTACCACTGTTCACAATATTGCATCCATTTTAGAGGAGTTCACATGATGTATGAAAGTCTTCAGAAACCCATTTGGGGAAATACCATAAGTCTTTACATTGAGCTGAACTGTTACAGCACAGAAATAAAAACAGAAAATGCTGGAAATACTCAGCAGGTCAGGCAGCATTTTCTGTTTTTATTTCAGATTTCCAGCATCTGCAGTATTTTGCTTTTGTATTACAGCACAGAGTTTAGATGTCACTTAGATTATCAGCTTTCAAAATAGGCACCTCTTTTCTTTTGTATATCGTTTGCAAAAACAACCTGTACATTTCTGTTAATGTTAAAAGTGAAATTTGAAATTAGAACCATAGGGGTCAATTTTCACAGCCTTTGCCTAGCGTTACCGGGGCAGTAACTGCCTCAAAATGGGGTCAGTAGCTGTACCACCCTGTTAACACCGGCGATGTGGCTGGCTTCATTTTAAAAGGGGACAAAGGGCCTGTCTGTTTCAGGTGCTAGGCCCCTTTTAATATGGAAATCGGGGTCCAATGACGTAAATACAACCCCAATTGCCATTTTAGGCCAGAACTGGTCGGAGCCTGCACTGCTTACACATGGAGCAAAGGCTTTCTGAATGTCCAAATAAACTGCATCAAAGGGAATACCACTATCTGCCCCGTCTGTAATGTACTCAAAGCCAACAAGGTTTGTTGTGCAGGACCTTCCCGTTTTAAGTCCATGTTGGCTGTTTCAAATCCAACTTCTCCAGGATCTCATAAGGGCTTCATGCCATTGGGTGAATCCTGTTTCTAGGCAAAGGTCAGAATGATGGCTTCCTTCACTCACTGGTCACTGATGACCCAGTGCTAGACTCTGCCTGGCCCTGTCTATCTGATAGAAGTCCACAACCCAAAGTGAAGCGATCGGTGTAGATTGTAGAATAATCAATAGAACATTTAGTGGAACACTCTGTGTCCGTTTCAAGCCCTCTGAAACAAAGTATCCAAATGTAGCAAACACTTCAGTTTCCAAAGTTTCCAATCTGTTTGTTTCCACAGTTCTGGATGAGTTCGTGAATCAGTGCTTGTTACAACTTTAACAATGTATCAAAAGACCTGACCACACAATGGTCCATTGAAATAAAATGTTTAATTCCTGTGCTACTTTCATTTTTGTCCTTCGCAGTGCCCACAGTTTGAGAACCACTGACTTATGGAAACTACCTTCCATATTATGACAGGATGTTGCAGTCACAACTGGAGCAGAACAGGTGCTGGAGGACTGAAAAATCGAGCTCAGAGCCCTAATGCTGGGTCTGCACCACTTTATCTCCAAGTAGGCTTTATAGACTGGCTTAAAGTAGGCCCCCTGAAAATAAGCCATCACCTTAAAGCCTCCCACCAGTTTTCATCTGCTTCTTCTCTTCCACACTGATTGCCAGGCCACCAGCTTCTGACAGGCATGCTGCACTGTTGACCTGCGGGGGAGGCTTCCCTAGAAAGGGAAACAATGGCCAGAAATTTAATCTGGAGGTGATCGGGAGCCGGGGGGGAGGGCGGATGTGACTAGAAAGCGGTTGGGAAACCCGGGAGAGCGGATTTCCTGCAGGCTCAGTCGAATTTAATGGCAGGGCCTGATTTGCATTTCAAAGCTCTGTTTCCCACCCTCAGCCCGCCAGATGGAGAGGCTGGCTGGCTACGAGCAGGTAGGCCTGCAGCACTAGGCCGCAGAGAGGGGGGTGGGAGGGATCGGGTGCGGATGTGGGGGAGGGGGGGTGGTCGGGAGTCGGATGATCATCGGGGGGAGGGGAGGAGGCCGGGGAGGGGGAAATCGGAGGCCTCGTGTGGGGGAGGGGGGGGGATTGGAGGCCTGAGGGGGGGGGGGAGGATTGGAGGTCTTGTGGGGGGGATCGGAGTCCTCAGAGGGGTCCGATCGCGGGGGGGGGGATGGGTTAGGCAGGGACGCTGGATCCAGCAGTCCTCGCCTTACTTTAGCTGGCAGGTTCCCCGAGGCCTGCGAAACCCGACCAGCCAGAGTTAACTTTGTAATGGTGGTTAAATTTGAGGCACGCAGCCTCATTTTAATATTTAAATGGAGGACCCGCCTCCTGGCAGCGGGTTGGCTGCCTGCTTCCCGTCCCGCCACCGTTAAAACCGGAAGAGGCCGGTTTGGAGGTGGGTTGTAGTTGGGATTCAGTTTTTTTAACACTTTAACCTCCCACGCGACCCCAACCCACCCATGTTTTGGGGTTACAATTCCCCCCAATGTGCCGTGGTGTTGTCGCTTCATGTTAGATATTCTACTCGGGTACAGCATTACTGATCACTCTCATAAGTGGACCTTGCTTCCCCTATGATCTGCCTTTAACTGTCCAATATCCAGTTAAATGATAACGAGAGCCAGGGATCAAACAGAGAATGCTTACCACTGTCTGCCGGCTTACTGGGAAGTACCACATGCCACCACTTGTTTACTCTCAACTATGGCAGGCAGATTGAATCCATTGTATCAGACTGAGGCTCAGGCTCTAAACTAACAGATGATTTATTTAAATAGAGCAGGTACATGAATGGTACATAGCATAAGATAGTGTATTTTCAGAACATAAGAAATAAGAGCAGGAGTAGGACATAAGGCCCCTCGAGCCTGCTCCGCCATTCAATAAGATCATGGCTGATCATCGACCTCAACGCCACTTTCCCACCCGATCTCCATATCCCTTGATTCTCCTAGAGTCCAAAAATCTATATATCTCAGCCTTGAATATACTCAAAGATTCAGCATTCACAGCCCTCTGGGGCAGAGAATTCCAAAGATTCACAACCCTCTGAGTGAAGAAATTCCTCCTCAACTCAGTCTTAAGTGGCCGACCCCTTATCCTGAGACTATGCCCCCTAGTTCTAGACACTCCAGCCAGGGGAAACAACCTCTCAGCATCTACCCTGTCAATCCCCTTCAGAATTTTGTACGTTTCAATGAGATCACCTCTCATTCTTCTAAACTCCAGAGAGTATAAGCCCATTCTACACAATCTCTCATCATAGGACAGCCCTCTCATCCCAGGAATCAATCTAGTGAACCTTCATTGCACCGCCTCCAAGGCAACTATATCCTTCCTTAGATAAGGAGACCAAAACTGTGCACAGTACACCAGGTGTGGTCTCACCGAGGCCCTGTACAATTGTAGCAAGACTGCCTTACTCTTATACTTAAAATATTCTTCTTCTTCTAGGTACATATAAAAATATTAAAGATTCTACTCCCTGAGCTTTCTCGCACATGTACATAGAACCTATGCAAACAGATGTTCACTTCTTGATTGGTGAAATTCACCATGAAATCAAGGACAGACTCAGTTTGTTTTCATGATGGAAAAAATCTTTCGTAGATCCTCTGCTTGCTGAAAGCAGACTATGGCTTTCCAACTGATCACCTGCCAGCTGACTTCCCAGATAAACTTCTCCAGAGATATAATTCCAAACCCTTTGGAAATATAAGAGAAAACCCTCATGTAAAAAGTAATGTAATTCCCATAATTCAATTAGAAGGTCAGCCATTGTTTGACAGTTTCATAAGATGCTTGCCATTGAATGTGACAGCTCTAGCCATTTAAACAATTGGGGGGGAAAATTCAGTTGCTTTGCACCTCCTGTTTGCGCTCCGAGGGGGCGCTAAGGGGGCGCAAAGCACCTAGTGCCCGGGAGTGTCACAGATAGAGTCATAGAGTTATACAGCACAGAAAGAGGCCCATCGTGTCTGCGCCGGCCATCAAGCCCTGTCTATTCTAATCCCATTTTCCAGCACTTGGTCCGTAGCCTTGTGGCACCGCTAACGCCTCCCGTGAAATTCAGCGGGAGGTTAGCAGTGGCGATAGCCGGTAGTGCCCCGTGGTGCTGCGCCTCCGGCGATGACGTCATGCCGATGCGCGTGGCGCTGCTGCACATAGCGCCGCGATATTCAATGGGAGCCCCCCAAGAGGGAGGGGGAGTGCTTCCTGCTTGGGGCGCTACCATTCAATTTTGGGTGTGGCGGCGCTAACTTTTTCGGGGTGCTAAAAGTAGCGCCCCGGTGAAGTTAGCACCCCAAAGGGGGCGCGACCCAATTTTTCCCCCTTAATACCTTAAACTCCTCTTGTTCATAAGAACCAGTCATTAAATTACAGCTACGGTAGCAAAATACTGCGGATGCTGGAAATCCGAAATAACAACAGAAAACACTGTAAAAACTCAGCAGGCCAGGCAGCATCCGTGGAGAGAGAAACAGAGTTAACGTTTCAGGTCGAAGACCTTTCGTCAGAACTCTGTGTGACTCTAAAATTTTAAGCCCTCACATGCTGTTTGAGCAAAAAATGATTCCAGATCAAAAAATGAATAGAGACAAAATATATTCCTGTCACACAAGGCAACCCTCCTCACACCCACCTCACTTCATCTTCACTTCACCAACCATCAAACAGGGGCTTTGGGTCCTGTGCTGCATTGTCATTTGGACAACAGACCTTGTTTTCTGCCTCCATATATTTTTTTTTGCATTCCACTGGGTTTTGGCAGCCCCCTCTGTTGCCACACACATGCTTTGAAAAGGTTGAAAATTTCAATTAGAATGTTTGTAGCCTTTGGAAAACCTCGTATAAATGCCATTGATATTTAAGTGGCCACAGCTCCCTAAAAGTTTGTTGCAGTCATTCAAGGTCTGCCTACTCACATCATTTCATATCTCCCCTCCTCCCTTCAGCCTTCGGCCAGAACCCAATGAAAGGCCCATGAGAAATACATAATGAATGTTCACCTCAATAAATCCTATGCGCTCACCTCGTGCAACATCTGTGAGTGCTAAACTTGCAGTCTTGCTACTTTAGCATCCTTTTCCGATAATTCATGTTGATACCCAAAACTAGGGGCCACAAATATAAAATAGTCATCAATAAATCCAATAAGGAATTCAGGAGAAACTTCTTTACCCAGAGAGTGGTGAGAATGTGGAACTTACTACCACATGGAGTGGTTAAGGCGAATAGCATAGATGCATTTAAGGGGAAGATAGAAAAGTACACGAGGGAGAAAGGTAGAAGGATATGTTGATGGGGTTAGATGAAGTAAGGTGGGAGGAGGCTCACGTGGAGCATAAATACCGATATAGACCAGTTGGGCCGAAAGGCCTTTTCTGTGATGTAAATAATATGTAATTATATGTACTATGTAATTCTATGTGATACTTCCATAGTCCCAGCAGTAGAGGGACAACCATGTTCCACATATGTGATTCACTCCAATTGTACTCAAACCCTTAATTCCATTTCTAAGCAGATGTTTACCCAGCGAGTTGATATACTAGGAACTACTTTATCTGGGAGTATATTCTGCATATTTAGGAAACTGTGGAAAGCAGAAAGAAAGTTCTTGGATTTATATAGCGCCTTTCATGACCTTAGGATGTCCCAAAGTGCTTTACAACCAATTAAGCACTTTTGAAGTGGAGTCACTGTTGTAATGAAGCAGAAGCCAATTTGTGCACAGCAAGGTCCCACAAACAGCAATGAAATATTGACCAGGTCATCTGTTTTTACGTGATGTTGATTGAGTGTTAAATATTGACCTGGATACCAGGGAGAACTCCCCTGCTCTTCTTTGAATAGTGCCATGAGATCTTTTACGTCCACCTGAGACACCAGATTGGGCCTCGGTTTAACGTCTCTTCTGAAAGACAGCACCCCTGACAGTGCAGCACTCCCTCAGCACTGCACTGCAGTGTCAGCTAGATTTTGTGCCGAAGTCTCTGGAGTGGGATATGACCCCACAACCTTCTGACCTGAGAGATGCTAGTCAGTTCCACAATTTGACCAGAGAAAACCGATACTGCAGTGAATCATAGCAAAATTATTAATAGACTAGCAACACATAACCGGACACTTGGAATCAAGCTTGAGAAGTTTTTGTCTGACAAACATTCCTGAAGCGCCTTGGGATGTTTTACTATGTTAAAGGTGCTATATAACTGCAATTTGTTGTTGAGCGAGCTAACACTGAGCCACGACTGACAACAAGAACGTAAAAAACATGGTTGAGGGAGCAAAACATCAAAAAGGGAACAAAAGCCCATTTGAAGGGTTTTGACGGTGGGCTGATATATAGCAAGTCAGAAGGGTTGAGGAATGGAATTCCAGAGTACAGCTGAAGGCTACACCATTGATGATGAAGCAGAGTTTGGGAGCATGTACAGTTGGCCAGAATCATAAGACCATGAGCTCAGATGTAGGGCTTAAAGGAGGCTTTGGAGATAAAGTGAGGTCTTGTGGGAATTTGGAAATGCGGGTGAGAATTTTGAGATCAGGGCACTGGGGGATGTGAGCTGTGAAGGTTGGCAAGGTGTAAGGGGTGACCTGCGGCTCTGTGCTTAGCCTGGGTGCTAGTGCGAGGTTAGGCCTTGTTGCCTGTTCTGGTCTCCAGCCAGCCTGGTAACACTAGACTCCTGTGAGTGGTTCGACCCACTCGCCCTTACGGTTCTGACACTGGACTTAGGTGCGAGAGCAATAATGCAGAGAAAAACTCAGGTAGACCCGGTTGAATAGTGCGAAATGGAAAATCTTTATTGCATATTATTCAAGATTACGAGATACATGTCATAAGCACAGATTAATGACAGTTCAATCTTACACACAGTTATGTAACTAATTTTAGGGAAACGAGGAGCGCATGACACATCGTAAAAGGGGGCACACATTACAATTATCCTTAAAACTTAAACCCTCCCCTATCAATACCTGTCCTAAACTAGATTTGTAGGATCGAGACTCATGCTCACCACTCGTGATAACTCGGAGAATTCCGAAACTCTGCTCGGATGTTTTTACCGCAGCACCTGACTATCCACGTGTTGATCAGGGGTCTCTGTACCCCACTTGTTTACTCGTTTCTGCTCCGGCTAGCAGGCTAGACCGTCTGCTGTCATGAAGATCTGTGTTGTCCTCGGAGTTCCGATACTACTCAAAGAAGAGTCTTCCTGTGCCCTCACACCGGTTCGATAAAACTCGAAGAATGGTCTTCCTGGGCAAGGAAAGTGTTTATTCGACCTACAGGCGCGGTCGGGGCTTACTGACCGTGGCGATACGTATTGTCGTCTTCTTCTCTTCTCATCTCATCTCATCTCATCTTATCTCATCTCGGGGCTTCGGTTCCAACACCGTTTACCGACTTCTCGGGATGGTGTGCCCGTTTCAAGGCCTCACAGCCCAGTTCTACACAGATCTTCGCGGCAAGCCACGAGGTTGATCCTAGCGGATCAGAGTCCAGAGCCGTCAGGGAAGAGAATAAAAGTTCAACAGTCTTCCAGCGAGTCAAAACAGCAAGTGCAAAAAGAAGCAGAGACAGCAGTCAGCAGCAAGAGTAGCAGGAGGCAAGAGAGGCAAGAGCAACAAGAGACAGATGGACGGTTGTACCTTACAGTTATAGTGCTGTAATTCCTCTTTTCCCACCCAATCTTAATGTCTATCTTTTGTCAGGTTTTTGGCGCTCAAACTTCTTGTATAGGGTGATCTCCGTTTTTAATGGGTTTCGGTGATACTTGTAACTGTCTGAGTACCCGTTAATACTTCTCCCATTGTGGAACCGGCCAGTAGTCTCCCTGGAGGGGTTTTGGGGCTTCCAAATGCTTTCTGTAACTACCCGCAAACGGCTCTCTCATCGTAGAGTCGTGGGGATTTTGCATATTAATGTCTTTGGATGGGTTCTTGATCGCTCGGTACAATAGCCCTTATTCGCACCTGGGAGACCGATTCCAGTATTTATGTATAAAATGCAAACCCATCATGTCTTGTCAATTATCTCAAATGTGCTGAGTCCTGTACGATCTTGCACAAATGTTTATTGGAACGCCATCTTGTCTGCTCATTGAAAGTCTAGAACGTTCTGCCACGAGGCGTGGCGGCCATTTTACAGGCTGTTTGTGTCCGCTTTGAAAACCTGACAGCATTCTGCTGAAATAAAGCTGTTTGTACGAAACTTTATGTCTCCTTCTTATTTTATAAAATCGCGATAATTTTGTGAATTCTACAAAGGACAGGAGTGACAGGCGAGTTGGATGTTATACTGGATAGGATGTAGACGGTGATGGGTAGAACACGTTGGAGTTCATGTAAGGTGGAACTTGGGAGGCCTGTGAGGAGAGCATTGATAATAGGCAACTACTGATGCTGTTCGCAGTTATATCAGGGGCATAGGCTGGGTGGGGGGGGGGGGGGGGGAAGTGTGGGGTTGGGGGCTGGGGGGAGGCGGTCGTTGTTCAATATATTCAAACACTCCTGAAATTTCTATGATTTTTTAAAAATCGGATCACTCCTTCTTTGGAAAAAACGGGCCTTAGATCACTTGACAAAACACAGTAACAATGGATGTTTTTCCAGCGCTATTCAGTTCCGCATTTCGACCAGTGCAAACCAATTAGTTGGGCTTGCTTTTCTAAATGTTCACTGGGATATTGCAGTGAATTGTAGTGAAATTTCTAATATGACCAGGCACTTGGACTTATGCTTTAGAGTTTCAAGAGTGACCAGACTGCCTTTTTTCTTTGATTTGCGTAATTTGAATTGTTGGATTAATGGACGTATTAGTGTTTCTGTTTGAACCTTATTGTGAAATTCCGATTTGAAAAATAGACCTTTTGAAGTAGTTTTGTTTGGTCTGGCAAGCTCCTATCCAAATACCCCCTGCCTATGTTATTGTGTTATATTACTACTGCTGCACCAATGCAACGTGATTTTGGAGGCACATTAATAACTCACAACACGACTGTGCACAAGCCCTGACATGTATGGGGATCCCCCAGGAGGGTGCATTATAATCCAGCCTGAAACAAAACTCCTATCAGCACCTGGAGCTGGCCTGGCTCCTTAATTGGAGGTTAAGACATTAAGAGCTATTTATAGTACTACAAGCAAAGTCCACCTGTTTGTTTCTGGTCTTGTGACTATTTGCCCTTTCACTGTTTAAATAACAACAAATACCTTTACTTAGTGCCTCTCACAGAGTAAAATGTCCCGTGGCGCTTCACAGGAATGTAATGAGATAAAAGTTGACACCAAGCCAAAGAAGGAGCTGTTAGGACAGGTGACTAAAAGCTTGGTCAAAGAGGCCAATTTTAAGGAGTGTCTTAAAGGAGGAGAGAGAGGTGGAGAGGTTTAGGGAGGGAATTCCAGAGCTTAGATTGTCTTGGAGAGCTTTTCATTGATCATTCGATATTACAGATGGAGCAGAATACTTCATTATCCAGAGCTGACCCAACCCCTGACACAGCTCTGAATTTCCCTTTGACAGGGGCCTCTCCTACTATCGCTGCTCACTAACCATATCAACATGTAACCGCTCAGAAATTGTCAGAGTTGCTGCTGGTTTTTCATATCCACAGTGATAAAGCACACTTACATATTTCTTTCTATATATATATTGGCTACAGAAAGAAAAAAACAACAGCTGGTTTACCTTAATCTTTTCAATAATTTTTCCCCCTCTATTCATTCCTGGAGTGTAGCATCGCTGGCAAGACCCCTCCGACCCCTGCAGACCCACTGCTCGCCTCAGTGACCCTGGCGGGGTTTCCCGACATCGGGAAGCCCGCGCCTCTGCTGGAAAAATGGGGATAATCCTTTTAACTGCCTGTTAACTACCTGTTAACAGGCAGTTAAGTGGCTGTAATTTCCTTCCCGCCTCCAGGAGATGAGACCTGGCGCAGGTTGGCTACCCGCCTCCTGGGACGATGGCATGGAGGCGGGTTGGGGGCGGGATGGGCACCCACCCCCAGATTCTGCCATTTTCTCAGCAGTCCCGCCTCCAAACCCGCCTCCCCAGGGCTGGCAGGATCGCGCCCGGAGATGCACGAGAGGCCAGTACTGGAGGAGCACAGCTATCTCAGAGGGTTGTAGGGCTGGAGGAGGTTACAGAGATCGGGAGGGCCGAGGTCATGGAGGGATTTCAATACAAGGATGAGAATTTTAAAATCAAGGTATTGTCAGACTGGGAGCCAATGTAGGTCAGCGAGTGGGTGAATGGGACTTAGCGCGAGTTAGATTATGGGTAGCAGAGTTTTGGATGAGCCGAAGTTTACGGAGGGTATTTAATTAATTAAAGATCATTAAGGAACGAGTTGTTTTTTGTAAACAATCCAGCAGCTTCATGGTTACTGATACCAGTTTATTATTCCACATTTTTAAAACTGAATTCAAATTCTCAAACTACTATGGTGGGATTTGAACCCATTCTCTGGATCTCTAGTCCAGTAATATAACCACTATGATACCCTACCACGGTATGTGCCTCAATGGAGATGTGGTGTGTCAGAAGGGCTTTTTAATTTTAGAAAATGGGCTGCATAATTAGTTTTATTTCTTTGTATTGGTGGGTGCAAACATTAATTCATTGCATGAGGTACAGAGAAATGCACAATGACAAGATCATGTATGTCTCTAAAATTGCTACATCATTTGAATTAAAAAGTAACTTTTATATGCAAAGGTTCACGTCACATGTTTGTGCCAGAACTGATAGAGCATCTCGGATGTTGCAAATTTCTCAAGACATGGAGGCAACATCGAAACCAAGTTTTCACAATAGGTAATTTTGAAAGTGGTCCCGTCTGAAAACGCCCCAGTGTATAAACTTTTATAAGAGAACATTGTCCTTGTTGTTCTTGGCAAGCTGCAAGATAAACATTCACCAACCAGAGCTGCCAACAGCAGTGACATGTCAAAAAAGAGCACATTAAATTGCAAATACTTTTAAACACACAGATTTGTATGCTTTTCCCTGAAATGTATAAAAATACAACAGCAGCAATTCAGTAGGGATCTTTCACAACTCTTTTAGTTAATTAGGATGATTAACCCTTTAACGGAAGCACATAACAACAACAACTTGCAGTTATTTTGTGCCTTTAACATAGTAAAACATTACAAGGCGCTTCACAGGAGCATTCTTAAACAAAATTTTACACCGAGCCACATAAGAAGGTATTAGGGCAGAAGAGGTAGGTTTTAAGGAGTGTCTTAAAGGAGGAAAGAGAGGTTTAGAGAGAGAATTCCAGAGCTTAGGGCCTCAGCAGCTGAAGGCATGGTCGCCAATGGTGCAGCGAATAAAATTGGGGATGTGCAAGAGGCCAGAATTGGAGGAGCACAGATATCATGGAGGGTTAAACCGTCAAATCGTAATTGCTCCCTTTTTAAAGGGGCACAAACAATGAATTCTAAATTCTAATTGAAAAACTTTTCAAATTATAATGTTGTTCCTTTTATCTACAATGCACTCCAGTCCCTCCAGTCACAGAAAGCTTCAAGCATACCGACGGACACCGCGTGCTCCCTCTCCAGGGACAATCGGGAAGAGAGGCAGGCAACTGGAGCGAAAACCCCCATCGTTTGCATTCTGCCTGGACCTGCTAATGGTCAGCTTGGCCAGGCCCAGGAGCAGACCTACGAGGAGGTCCTCCGACCTGCCTGCTCCCATCCATACTGGGAACCAAAGATCAGGAGCATGGGACTGAAGTGTAGCCAGAAAGAGGAGCAACCCCTCTCAAATAGGGATCTTTTAAAAGAAAAAAAAGGACTTGCATTTCTATAGCGCCTTTCACGATCACCAGATGACCCAAAGCACTTTACAGCCAATGAAGTACTTATTGAAGTGTAGTCACTGTTGTAATGTAGGAAATGTGGCAGCCAAATTGCACACAGCAAGCTCTCAAAAACAGCAATGTGATAACGACCAGATAATCTGTCTTTGTTATGTTAAAAGTGAGAAGTCACACAACACCAGGTTACAGTCCAACAGTTTTATTTGAAATCACAAGCTTTCAGAGCTGCTGCTCCTTCGTCAGGTGAAGGGGCAGCCGCTCCGAAAGCTTGTGATTTCAAATAAAACTGTTGGACTATCACCTGGTGTTGTGCGACTTCTCACTTTTGTCCACCCCAGTCCAACACCGGCATCTCCGCATCATTTGTTATGTTAATTGAGGGCCAGGACACCAGGGATAACTCCCCTGTTCTTTTATGAAATAGTGCCACGGGATCTTTTACATCTAGTTGAGAGGGCAGACGGGGCTTCGGTTTATCTCATCCGGAAGACAGCACCTCCGACAGTGCTGCTCTCCCTCAGTACAGCACTGGAGCGCCAGCCCAGATTTATTGCGGCCAGGTCTCATGGAGTGGGGCTTGAACCCACAACCTTTTGAGGCTGTAGGAGAGGAGTGCTACCCACTGAGCCACTGGCTGACACCCAACAACTGACAAGAGGGACAGAGTTCCCCAATTTGGGGATTCACATTCACGCCCTCTTGCCAATGGCACTTAGTAACATTGACCAGAGTAGTTGATAACTGAGAGAGATTAGATTGTCTTGTGTGTAGCGGGTGGCTGCAGCTGGGAGACGCCCTCAGCAGTCTTCCAGTATCCCGTCGGGCCAGGCGGCGTGGCCCTGACCCGCCCCACTCCGCTCCCCAGAGTTGCAAACAGTGAGTGCATCGGTGGAGCAGAGCAGACGGCAGGTCTTTTACCATATATATCCGAAATATACAACTGGAAGCGGCATTTTCCTTTGTAATTGTTGGGGGGCAAACTTTACCAGTTACTTCCGCGCCTCGACGCTTGATTTTTATTTATTTATATATATTTTTAAATTGTGCTTTTTTTTTTACCCCCCCCCTAGCCTTGTTCACCCGTGGTTTGGAAATGTCCGAGTTGATTAACAGCGAGGTTTTCCTCGCCTATTCTACCTACACCACTATCGTGCTGCTGAAGATGATGTTGATGGGACCCCTGACGGGCTATTTCAGGATGACTCGGAAGGTAGGGTCCAACAGCTGGAGTTAAAGTGACTGATTTCAAACGGCAGCTAACTGCCCCCTCCTGTGTTTTTTTCTTGGTCTTTTTAGCTATTTCCTGAAAACTGCAGGCAGGCATGTGTTTCGCAATACTGAGTGAAACTTAGACCCCGTGGCAGTGACACAGGGATTTGGGCTGCAATTTGAAAGAGGGTGTGTGTGTGGATAACCGTGCACTTTCAGTAGGTGCAGTGTTGGAACAGCGCAGGCAAAGGAGTGGAGCCGGCAGGTTTATATATATTTCATCATTCCAACCCTGGTTCTTCTATGTAACTCATTATCTCATTCTTGCCATGTGACTGACTCCCAGCTCTGAGTTGCATATCCTGCTTCAACTGTTGGTCTCCGCCCACTTGATCTCTGTGAACCTTGGGTGTCTCATCCGAGCTGCCGCTGTGCACTCCCACCACCCAGCTCCTGCCATGTTCCTGGCTGTTTTGAAGTGCTCCGGGTGGTGGTGGTGCTGCTGCTGCTGGCCGGACCTGCCTTCAGCCCTCTGCCAAGTCTCGCTCGTGTTCCCTTCCACCCTCTGGGTGGTGTTCCCTGGTGCTGCCAGCCCCTAAATTTCCTTGTGTCTGCTCCCGCCTCCCCACCTGCCAACATAACTGAGAAGTGCTTCGCTGCTGGGATCTCGATCACCAGCCAGAAATTTGTTTTCAACATAGCTGAATTTAGGATAGTGGGGAGGGGAGGTTGTTGGGAAGACTGAAGCTCCAGAAAGGGACATGGGGAGTTTGGGCCATGATGATCTGACCTCTTTCCTCAATGCTACCCCAATCTGGACTTCCTCCCAAATTCAGTGAAATTCATCCTTCTCCATATTCTGCTATCGTTTTTCCCAATCCTTGTGGGACCTGGGATTAAGCATCCAGTTTCGGAGGTTCTTTTCCTTCCCTGCTCCCAGATGCAAAAACACATTTGCTTATTGCTCCGACACCCTGAAACCTCCCCTCCCCCTGCTCCACATCTACAGATCTAGCCGTCTCTCCGTTCCTCAGTGCTCCCAGGTGGCAGTTTTCACTTCTTTCCAGCTTTTCAAAAGTCCTGTTGTAATTCATAGAAACATAGAAACAAGGAGCAGGAGTAGGCCATTCGGCCCGTCGAGCCTGCTCCACCATTCAATACGATCATGGCTGATCATCCAAATCCAGTACCCTGTCCCTGCTCTCTCACACAGAATCCCCATCGAGCCTGCACCGACACATATCCCACCCTATCCCCGTAACCCCACGTATTTAATTCCCCCTAACATATCCCATCCTATCCCCGGAACCCCACATATTTAATCCCCCCCTAACACTAAGGGTCAATTTATCATAGCCAAATCAACCTAACCCGCACATTTTTGGACTGTGGGAGGAAACCGGAGCACCCGGAGGAAACCCACGCAGACACGGGGAGAATGTGCAAACTCCACACAGACAGTCACCCGAGGCCAGATTCGAACCCGGGTCCCTGGCGCTGTGAGGCACCAGTGCTAACCACTATGCCACCGTGTTGCCCTAATTCAACTCATTAACTCCCTCTCTGATAATTAGCATTCCCTCTTAGTTTTCCCACATTCCTGAGCCCACTCCAATGCACAATTTCATCCAACCCCAGGAATCTCTCTCTCTATTCCCCCCCCCACCCCCCAGTTGCCAGAACATCATGATCCTTTTCTTCTTGCGGCCCTCCCTCCGCCGAGTTTGGTAAACCTAATGACCCGAACCCCCAGCATTCCCTAACCCCAGAATCTGTGTATTCCTGAACTCAGTAACGCCTACCGTCCTGAAAATCTCCGCACTCCCCAAACAGTACTTCCAAGCTCCAGTGTTACACCAGTTTTACCAAGTAGGGTAATTATTCCGCCCCTTTCCCTAACTAAGCCCGGGACCCCTCTTCTCCTACCCCCCCCTCCTGGTGGTGCTACACACCACCCACCTCGATCATATTCCTATTTCTTTGTTTTTGAAAAGGCAAAATCTAGAAGTTGAGTACATATGTAAATCTGCCTATAATATCACTGATTTACATTTTTCATAGAAAAATTGGCAAATCAGGGAATCTGTTCCCCAAAACAGCAGTAAAAAATCCACCTGAGAAAAATGCAATTTGGTTTATTTAATCAGAGTAAATCAGTAGCCATCGCAATACATTGCATATAAAATGAAACAGCGTGTCTTTGGACTCTGAGTAGTGCCATATACAATAGGCATGGGTTGATTCTCTAGTTATAGCTACTTTGTGTGAATCAAAATGTTAATTTGTCTGTTTTTAGATGCTGATGGATGCGTGTGTATTTATATTTCATGGCTTTGTATATATTTAAACCCACCAAGCAGAAGTGTGATAATTTTGGGGGGTGGGGGATGGCGGAGGAGAAGAGGGACATATAACCCAGGCCGAAGAAATTTAAATGGGAAAACAGCCCATTTCAATTTATTTCCTTTCCTCTCTGCAATCTCCCCTCCCCCCCCCTCCCCCCCTCCCCCCCCTCCCCCCCCCCCTCCCCCCCCCCCTCCCCCCCCCCCTCCCCCCCCCTCCCCCCCCCCCTCCTCCCCCCCCCCCTCCCCCCCCTCCCCCCCCTCCCCCCCCTCCCCCCCCTCCCCCCCTCCCCCCCCTCCCCCCCTCCTCCCCCCCTCCCCCCTGAGTGGGGAAAAAAAATCACTTCTGTTTCTGCTTAGACTTGTTTTTGTATAAGCTGCCATGATTAAAATAAAATTACTGTAAGAGAAAAGGACACAGTTACTACTTGGTCAACCATGTGAGCTGACTAAAATCCTCTTAGTGGGAATAAAGAACTGAATTCACTGCTATTTTGACCTAACTAGAACATATTGGAGCATTTGTGTGTGGTGAGCAATTGAGGTTTTAATTGAGTCACTATAGATGCACACACAAACATGAACTATTTGGTTGCTTGATATAACTAAAAGATTGCCATTGCTGTTTGATTTCATACAGCAACTGAAGCCTCATAACAATGCTTTGCTTTGTCTTTTTATATAGAGTCTGAACTAAAACTTCCACCTGCCCTTAATTTTGTGCATCAATGTGTCCCATTAGTGGACTTCCTGTATTGTTGACTTGCAGTAATTCGGATCATGTGCTGTTTTATGATGAACACGGTATTGTAGAAGGCGGATGTTTACATCTCTATAGTCCCCTTCCAATAGGGGTGAAGTGATTGCCTTGCTAAGGTAGAGCTGTATTTGATCTGGCATGTCCCTTTTGAAGCCGTTGCTATCCACTCCTTGTGGGGGGGAAAGCTCTGTGCACATGCACAAGGTCAGCTAGAGACTAATTGCAGGTCCTTGGGAAAGTTTGTATCTCGATTACAGCTGCTCTTAAATTCTCAACTCCTCCGTTTGGGGCGGGAGCGTTGGGTTATTAAGCTTAGCTGGAAACTTTTATTTCCAGTTGTGATTTACTTTATGAATGATATTTGCGCTAATAAGGTGCTTGTGTGATTTATATGCACTGAACAAGAGTTGTATGTTTGTGCGTATAATAGGATTTTTAAGGTGGTGGTTCAGACTGTTAATTGTGGATTCAGAAATAGATCCTGGCGCTATCCTGTTACATGAACTGAAAACTGGATATCTTCCAGGAGACAGCAGAAGTTTAACACCATTTTAGATTTACACATGTTGCAAGAAATGGTTTATACTGTGGAGACCAGTCTACTTTTATACAGATGTGACCCAGTCTATTGGCATATAATGTTTTATAAACAATTTGTGAACAGGTGTTTGTCAATCCTGAAGATGCTCGGGCACATGGTGGCAAGGATGAAGAAACCAGGAAAAAGTATTTGAGGACTGATCCAGATGTGGAGCGTGTGAGAAGGTGAGGCTTGTTACGGAGTTGGGGGGGAAAAAAAGTGACTTCAGTGTAAACATTCTTATTTCTATAGTTCTGTTTTTCATGCCCACAATTAATCTCTTTGTGAATATCAATTTTATAGCAAACTAATAGTCGTTGAGCACCTGGGATCACCAATACCTACTTAGTATGTATTCAATGAGCATTAGGTGCTTTGATAACATTATTCATCTAAAAATATTTGGTAAACTATAATGAAAATGTGTAGCTTACATTGAGTTACAAGGTTGAAGGGTTGACATTTTCTGCATCCTGAATAGGCGTTTTATGAGTGGGTGAAGTTCTGGTTGCATGTGCTGGTTCCATCTCTGGCACGTTATTTTAGCTGGTGGCAGACTCTGGAAATGAATAATAATGAGTTGAATGTAAATCTTGTTATGCTGTGAGAGTTGACCTTGGTGATATGTTGGCCTCCACTGCAAGTTATGGGCTTTAGTATAAATGTGGCATGTTGTGATTAGATCTACTCTCTTTCTCTCTTCCCCCCCCCCCACCCATCACTCCTATAAAGCCGCTTTTGGTCACCTGTCTTACTATTTCCTCCTTTTGGCTCGGTATCAATTTTTGTTTGTTGACGCTCCTGTGAAGCGCCTTGGGACGCTTTTGTTCTTGTGCTTTAGATAGTAGTGCCACATTTGCAGCAGCTGTATGGAAGTGAAGTGGGAGGCGAGGCCGTGCTTTCCTCAGAGGCTGGAGAATTTAACTAGCTGTTACAATTTTTGGCCTTGGTATGGAGTTGCAGAGGTAAATACAGATGTCGGCTCCATGGTAGCAGCAATATTTGATATTTCAATGGTCTGTAAATGTTCAGGGATCTTCAAGATGGTGACAATCACTTTCAGTGAGAGGCGGCTCATGTGAGTGCCGTACCCTTCATTCTTGCAGTAATTCTATTAAGACAAGTTTTCATTCTGCTATTGCCTAAATGGAATCTAAAACTGAGGGAAGCTCTTCCGACTTGCGTTATACACGGAGTGTTGCATGAGCTTTCCCCCACTTTTTTCTGTTCTGTCCCATTAAGTGTCTTGCTTATCTCCAGTTTCCAGATCTGCTGAAATATCCACACCTATAATTTGGCGCTGTCTTCTCTATTTTCAGACTCTCAGAGCCCTGCTGTGTATTTTCTGTTTTTAGTGCAGCTTTTCAGTTTTAAAAGGTTCATGCCTCTATTTTTGGACTCTTGTGTCTCCAACAGGATTTTTTAAAAACTGCGTTTGCATTTACATAGACTGTCAAGTCAATTATGTTACTCAGTGTCTTAACACATTCAGGAGCTTGGTGAAGGACATTGTGCAAGTCTATTGGGGAACCAAATAGCCCTTGCCGATAGGTTCAGCCTGCAAGAAAGTGGCCTATACCTTCTAAATGGCCACAGCAGCAAAGGGGGAAGTTACAAAGGCCCCACTTCTAGTCATTTGCAGCACATCTGATCATTCTGCCGCTGAAGCGATTGAGCTTTACTTCCAGGCCACCTGTGGGATCAAAACCAGGGATCTGGACTGTTGGTCCAATTCTATTTTGCCTGACTGCTCCTGGGGGTGTACTTGCAGGAACTGCTCCAAGTCTCTCTTCTTAAACTCTTAAGATCCCAGGTGTTTGCAAGCACTGATTGTACAAAGAGTTAAAAATAAGTCCCTATAAAGCCAAACTAATGGACATGTATCTGTCTAAATACCAGTTGAGGAGACTAATAACATTCTCGTACCAGTTACCTTATCTCACAGTTCATTCTTTCTGCAGCTGCTGATGTCCAATCGTGAAAATTTGTCGACTCCCCAGTCTGTCTTTAATTCTGTGTTTTCCCAGTACATTGATTGTACATTCCAGTGTTAACTCTACCTTTTGAGTACATCGATTCTATTTTTCAGTATTAACAGTACATTTTTAGTACATTCATTCCATATTTCATCAATGTAAAGGATGGGATTGTTAAATTCTGTTTGTTCAAATCAAATCTTAGTGTTTGCTGCTTGCTTCTGCTTGCAGATGTCATCAGAATGACCTGGAGAACATTGTTCCATTCGTCGGCATTGGACTCTTGTACGCCTTCATTCGCCCTGACCTGAGCACAGCTTTACTGCACTTCAGAATCTTTGCTGGTTCCCGGATCTTCCACAGCATTGCTTATCTGGTTCCTCTTCCCCAGCCATCACGAGGCTTGAGCTGGATGGTTGGTATGGGAGTGACCATTTCAATGGCTTATAGAGTGCTGAAGACAGGAATGCACTTTTGAATGAAAGCAACATTTGTTCACACCGCATTCTATAACTGAGCCTTTTTTTTTTCATTCCACTATTGCATTTCTTGAAGTGTAACCTCAGTAATCATGTATAATTGTTGAAAATGGAAGGGGTAAGGGCCTCCCAAAAAACTTTCCAAGCCAGGCTTAATTTTGTGTGTGTGTGACTAGCTGTTGGCAATGTTTTGGTCTTTTGTTTAAGTGGAATAACCTGTTTGGGAAGCTGCTTTTCTATTGTAATTCTTGAGAGCTTGGTATTTCTTAGCCAGTTCCCAGGGTTCATGCTGTTGCATCAGTCCTGCCACAGCCCATGGCGGACGCGTAGATGCAGTTTTACCTGTCGGGCTACGGGAAACTGGTTTAACACCATGTCAGGAACTGGCTTACAGGAGGGCAAGCTTATGGAATCCAAATTAAATTTAAATGCAGTGCCTGAAATTCGGCCAACATCACGTCCACGTATAGTTCAAATTTACCACGCGAGTGGGAGAATATTCACACTTTGCTAAGGGCTAGGCTTGACTTCTATTCACTGAAGATTCAGAACTTGCTTTTTGGGCGCTTGACCCTCTAACGTGTCTGATTCAGTAGTTTGGTTTGCAGGAAGGTGATGACCGAGCAAGCTCGTCTTGTGATTATATTGCGAAAGCTGCACTTACACACATCTATGACTCTGCATTTGGGATCAGGACAGTTGGTTTAACAGTGTAAATGTGGAGGGCACGGATTCTGTTTTCCCGCAAACTAAACTACAGAAGTGGCAAATGTAAAGGCACTCATTGGAGTGCAATAGTTAAAAAAAATACAGTACCTTGTAAATTTTAGTGCCGTCGAGTGTTCTGTCATTTGAGCATGGTTGGAAATTTGTATTCCTGAACAATAACCTCTATTGGCAGAAAGTGACCATAAGAATAGTGAACTGGGGCTCATGTGCTATCTACCATCAATCTGAATACTGAACTACCCTTCTCAATCTGGACCAAACCATTGAGACAACATTTGTTGGATTAAGAATAAGAAATTCAAGATGGCTGACCTAATACTGTACAAGAGACCCAGAAAATCATACAGAATCGAAAGAATCTAGTGCAAGTTTAACTTGCTTCTATATGAAGTATCCCTTTGAAGAACTTCTTTTTTGTTGTGCGTCGCGTATTGCTCTCCTCCTGTTCCTTTAAAAGGGTTTTACAATGCAAATGTGTAACTGGCAGCTGATGCAGTTTTAGTGGTGGTACTGTCCCGGCCTATGGCCCTCTGGTGTTACTGCCTAGTACTTTAGAGGGGAGGCGGCCAGAAGCACTGACCGGGACTAAGAGATTGCAGCTGAGGTCATGCTGGGGTGGGCGAAGGATGGAGTGGGGGGTGGTGCTGGTTGGGCAGGTACTGACAGTGGCTGCTGCTGATAGAGAGGGAGTGTAAAAAAAAAAAAACAGGAACAGGACCTGGTGGATGGAGAGTGGCAATGGTCTCCAGAGTGGGGTAAAAGCAGCAGCATCAGAAACAGCATTAGATGTTGTTTCGATCTTGCTTTGACAATTGAAGTGTTGTCACTTTATCCTGGAAGCAAGCGATTAGCATAGCATTAAGTTGGGAGTGTAGAGGTATGAGCTTTCTGGTTTAGTGGGTGCAAAGTGCACTGTTCTTATCTGATGTCTGAAGAATGTGGATTTCAGATTAAATAGGGCTGACTATGCAATGTGACAAAACAAGAATGATCCCAACCATTGTGCTCCGCAATCTATGGTTATGCAGAGTTTTAAACTGAGAAAAATGCTGCGTGACGTTGTCTTAATGCTGTTATCCTCACAACCCTGTTGCTGTGCTGGTCTCTGTGTATGCCGTGTGTTGGAGTGAAACCTGTTGCATCTCTTGAAAATTTATACATCGCTAATGAACAAATCATGTGTACACTACACTAAACCGTCAAATTTATTATGAGTGATTGATGATTACAAGGAAACAGCTGGTCAAAACGTTTAAAGCCGTGTAGTAAGCATGAGGGTTTCCACAGTAAAATCCTGTTCGTGAAGCTGTTGTCGCATGTTCTTTGAATATGCATCAGAAATACTGACAGCACGACAGACTTGGTGATGAATGGAGAGAGAGAACCTGTTAAGTTGAAGTGTTCTGTAACTACCACAAGACTCAGTGGGTTTACACATTCAGTAGTTAAGCCATCCAGATGATCCCAGCATTGAATCTCAGCCTCTGCTGAAGTAACTGATTTTTAGCCAGGGCTGATGGTAGACACAGCTGGCCTCAGGCACACACTCTTTCTCCCCTCTCCCATCCCTCCTCTCCCCCAGCCATAGGTAAAGAAAGATGGACCAGAATTCCTGGTGCAGATCCCCACTCAGCAACCTCTGTTAGAAGTGCTTGTGTATGGATGTTGGGTGAGGACAGGATTGGATGTAATGGCCACTTGTGCGAGGGAGACCGCATCAATGGCATTGTTTTTCTCTCCTCCTCTTTCCCCCCCCCCCCCCCCCCCCCCCCAATAGCAGGAATGGCAGGGAATAAAAACAAATGATATTTGTTCAAATTCAGTTGTAATTGAACAATTTTGTTTGAAGTCATAACTTGTTTAGTATTGATATTGAGTTGGTAATGAGTTCTATTAATTTTAGTAACTTTGCATGTTTGTTTTAAAGGGGAATGTGGTTTCTGTACTCCTAACAATTTTTCTTACAATCTCACACTTTTCAAAATGTATTACACTTTTTGTATTAATAAACGCTTGAAATAAATCTGTTTTGTCGTGGTTGTGTTTTGAATAAAGCGGGACCTACCTTTTTAGCTGAATTAATTTAGGTACCAGTGGAAAAATGTCAGACTACAAATTTAATTCAATACAAGGTTTATAAGTTTTGGGGGTAGGTGGTGGTTTATTATGAAGAAAAGTGAGTGATCTATTAAAAAGCTGAAAGCCTAGTCTGAATATGAGTTGTGATGTACTGAAGCAGCTAAATTTTATCCTAGTGTTTATTGGATGTATTATTTCACTTAATTTGAATCTGTGTTCATGTCAATACTGCTAAGGTATGGTTGTTGGCAGTGATTATGCTGGAGGCATTCTGTAACAGTGCCCATCAAATGCCCAATAAATGATTTGTGGTAATGGTGACTTAAACAGAAAATGTTAGGATATAGAAATCGAAGATAGGTTCCAGGAACTCTTGTTCAGTGAGGCGTTGGTAAGATCACCTGGGGACTGTTACTTAGTTTTATTTACAACTGGCATTGAACTGTTAGGGTTCAGTGAAAAGCATTAAGAACAGTATTGGGTATTACTCAATGAAGACTGGTTGAGGAAACAAATTGATTCTTGGGAAAAGGAAGATGGAGAATTTGGTTCAAGCTTTTAAACGTGCGTTCGTGGGGTAAACCTGGGCAGTTCAATGTGCTGAACTAGGAGAGCAGTATAGAGTATAATTATAAACCGAAGAAATGTCAAATTAATATATTGCTTCAGTAGCCTCCTCATTGTTGGACTGTGGAATAATAATGATGCTCACCCAATAACGAGTAAAACCGTCTGAGCCAGATAGAGGCAGAGCGAGAGAAACACAGACACGGGTGAGTGAGAAGAGGAGCCACGACCGCAGAATACAGCCCGTGAGAAAAACAGAAACCAGAGTGAGAGAACAGAAAGTTATTGTGGGATGGAATGAATGGTGACCATATAAAGGCATCCTTGGAGTTGACTGCCAATGAGTGAACGATGAGAGCTGGAGTTTGAAAGCCTGATGTCGGCTGAGTGTCAGCAGGAGTTGGGACAGCATTAGGTGCACCATAGGCTTGAGAAGCAGAGAGGAGTTATTGGAGCAGCTGGTTGAAATACGTGTTAGATTGTACTACCTCTGTATTGTAAGCGTTCGGTCTGGCAACGAAACAAAGAACCTTATGCAAGGAGGTGGGGAGACACAGAAGATAATTCGCTGGAAACTTATCCAGACATTATGGGTCAGAGACTGAGGCTCCGTAGCTGGTACAGAGCCTTCCGAGATGCAAACGTGGATTTGGAATTGGGCTCATTGCCCCATAGAAGTCCTGTTGGTATTAAGGTAATGGTAAATAGGAGTGCTGATACTTATCTGGGGTTTGAGAGATTGCATCCCAAAATCGTGGGATCACTAGACATCCAGGATTGTAAGCCCTATTTAATGCTAAGTAAAGTTATGGTTTACAAAGGGTAATGGCCATTGACAGGATTCTGGATATCAGCAATCTTATCGCTCACCTTTCTATCACTACCCTTTTGTACCGTGGTTATCTTCCCAGCTTATCACGTGTGTAGGTATTAGGGCATAATACATAAAAAATGTGGCGGGTCCAAATGCTGGATTACACAGAGATAGTGACTGGGAGGGGAATTGTTTATATAAGGCATGATTCTAGATGCAAAGCCCATGATTCCCTGTCCATTAAAAATTAATGGTTGGAAAATTATGGGCTGCATGCCCATGATATTCCAAGATGCAGTCCTTGCCACTACCACTCAGTTGTGGAATCAACTGTGTAATGTACCAGTGGGAGCGTTACTGAAGGCATGAATCTCCCTATTATTTTTCTGATTGCATTCTAAATATTTTTTGAATGGGCTCTCTTCAATGTGTCACTTGCTGTCTCTAGACAAACTATAAGGCTGAGGTCTAAGGTGGCTAACTGTAGAGTACAAAGTGCAGCTGGCAAGACCTTTGTATTGCAGCTCTGAATTACATTCTGCGCACCTGCTAAGAGCCCAATCTGTGTGCGCTGACAGGCATGTTGGGGGCCATACTCCCTTGCCAGTCCTAGTCATTTTTTTAACTCCCCAAGTCTGGAAAGCAGTTTCCACTCCCTGAAAGCACTAAAAAGGACAATGTAAACTCAATGTCCATCAAGTTCAGTATGCTGCCTGGTGCTTTTTAAAATTCAGCTGGAGTTATACTCCCAAGCTGTCCAGGGAGGGTCGCGTACCACCTGTATGCAGTGTGTCCTGGAGTAGTTGCACTGCTGAATTTCTGTTCTAATTGGTGGAGATGAGCTTGATAAATTGGAACAAGTGACAAAAATTGGTTTTATTGGTCTCCAAAAGTTGGATATAATTGTTGGCCTGCAGTTGCCCCTGATGGTTCATGCACATCCCAACAGTCTTGAGTAGTCAACATAGAGTTGACTTAATACAATAGCAAAATACTGCGGATACTGGAAATCTGAATTAACAACTGGAAGTACTCAGCAGGCCAGGCAGCATCCGTGGAGAGAGAGCTTCCAGTCACCTGTCACTTTAATTCTCCGCTTCACTCCCACTCAGATCTCTCTGTCCTCGGCCTATTACACTGTTCCAATGAAGCTCAACGTAAGCTCGAGGAACAGCACCTTATCTTTCGATTAGGCACTTTACAGCCTTCTGGACTCCCCATCGAGTTCAACAATTTCAGACAATAATCCCTGCCCCCATTTTTCATGCTGTATGATTTTGCCATTCCCATTTGCAACATTTTATCTTTCCTGCCTCTTACATAAGCACAGTATGTTCTTTCAATTCCTTTCTCCCCTCCTAAACCCCCCTGTCTCTGCACCTGCTTAATATCTGTTACATCTCCAGCTTTTTCCAGTTCTGATGAAGGGTCCCAGACCTGAAACGTTAACTCTGTTTCTCTCTCCACAGATGCTGCCTGGCCTGCTGAGTATTTCCAGAGTTGACTTAAATTGCCTGCGAGTGGGCAGTTATAAAATCCCCATTTCATGATCTGACCATCTTCTGGAGTTGCTCTATGCTGTTGGGTAGTATCAGGTTCCCCCAATCTGAGTACTGTCCATATGGGGAGGTGGTGGGAAAGAGGTCTTTACATTTTATATAACATTTATATTGCTGTTTTGTCTTCAAGGAGCCTCTGATGCAATTTTGTTTTTTTAATTTACTTTGGACAGTAATTGCAATTTTCATAAAATGCCTGTTTCTGACCTCTTATTTCAATACATTTATGCCTTTACTTTTGAGAGTTTAATCTTACTATTTTCCCCTTCATAAGATGTTGCCATGGCTTTGCATCCTCTGCAGTGGTAAATATATCCAAATCCTATTAAAAATCTTTGTGTGTGTGTGTACTTCCTGTATACAAAACCTTACTTCCTATTGTCACTATTTTTCTGTCAACCTTTTCCATATGATTCTTACGTCCACATTTATAATGGAAACTGCCGATTTAAACTCATCACCCTGGAATTGCGCAATCTGGTGGTGCTGCATTATCTTCCAACAAATTCTGAAAATATTTCACTTGACATTTTTCTTAGTAACTGAAATTGCTAATGTCCACAAACATTTAAACAAAATAACAATTCGTGCATCTAATTTCACTAACATTTAATGATGAAATTTTAAATTTATCCATTGAATTGTTTTGTCTTTTAACGCCTTCAGTTCTTTACTTTAATGTCTCGGCTTCTCTCCAAAAGCTGGGCTTGGCTGAGATATTTTTGTCCAGAGTTGTGATGCTGTTAGCTGATTTCAGCTGTGTAGTGTGGCTAATTTCCCTGGATGCATCAGTATTGTTGCATTAGCTACATTGATGGAATATTTTTCTTGAGCTTCTAGCAGTTTCTGGTTTGTTTCAAATTATTTGAAGAAAAGCTAAAGAACAAATTTCAAAATCTTTTCTTTAGATAAGATTTATATTGAGTTTTTTAAAGCAGAAGTTGTCTATGTTTGAGAAAAAATAGTATCCTGATTGCACATCTATGTAGCTTTTGTTTTGTGTTCTTCAGAAAATGCATTAAGCTGAGAAACAGATTTCCTCATAATGGTTTTTTATGGAAACAACTATGCGAGTAGAATTTTGAAGCTGACTAGTTACCTCATCTATGCTTTGTTGACTGTTAGGTGTAAGCAATTAGAACATTTACTTTTCTGTGAGACTGAGATCTATTTGCTCCCACCTGTAAGACAGAGAAACACCGATGGAGAAGGAGTGTCTTTCCTCATTCTAAATTATAACAGTGTGTTGAAATTTGAAAGCAAACAAAACCTCTGAGGGAATCCAACAGAGTTTAAGAGGAAGGGGACATGGAGGGGAAAGGTTGTGGGTGAGGTGTCCTATAGCCCCTCACCACCTACCTTTTTGGGAGGAATGAGTGGGGAAGAGTGCATCAAAAGATACAGGGTGAGACGAGTGAGGATTTTTTAATTCATTCATGGGGTGTGAGCATCCCTGGCAAGGCCGGCATTTATTGCCCATCCCTAATTGCCCTTGAAAAGGTGGTGAGCCGCCACCTTAAACTGCTGCAGTCCGTGTGGTGAAGGTCTTTTTTTTTGTAGCGGTCTGGTACAACTGAGTGGCTTGTTAGGCCATTTCATGGTCAGTTAAGAGTCAACCACATTGCTGTGGTCTGGAGTCACATACAGGACAGGTTTCCTTCCCTAAAGGATTTTTGGGTTTTTACAACAATCCAGGCGAGGCGGAGCAGATAAAAGAGGCGGCGGCGACCAGGTAGGCCCACAGAGGCGGCGGAGCGGCTGCGGCGAGGCGGAGCAGATAAAAGAGGCGGCGGCGACCAGGTAGGCTTAGCAATCTGAGCCCCGAGAGCGGGAGAGAGAGAAGTAAAAAATAATCAAAGTGTGACGTCACCGGAAAGCAGGTAAGTGATTGGTTGGTGCGTATTTCTCTCTTTCTCCATTTTCCAAACTTAAATTTTTTGGTTTATAGTTTCTAGGGTCTCTGTAGTGTAGCGGGAACAGTTGGTAAACAAGGGCCCTATATCATTTAATTATAGTATAATTGGTGGGATTGATTTGATATAATTTAAGTTCAATTAATCAAAGGGTAAGTCATGGCAGCACAGCTCGGCACCGTGCTATGCTCCTCTTGCGCTATGTGGGAAATCGGGGACACTTCCTGTGTCCCTGACGACCATGTGTGCTGGAAGTGTATCTAGCTGCAGCTACTAGCAGACCGCATGGCTTTGTGTCTTAATTTGAGGAGCATTCGTAATAAGGTGGATGAATTAGCTGCGCAAATAGAGGTAAACGAATATGATCTGATTGGGATTACGGAAACATGGCTCCAGGGTGACCAAGGCTGGGAACTCAACATACAGGGGTATTCAATATTCAGGAAAGATGGGCAAAAAGGAAAAGGAGGTGGGGTAGCATTGCTGGTTAAAGAGGGGATTAACACAATTGTAAGGAAGGATATTAGCTCTGATGATGTGGAATCTGTATGGGTAGAACTGAGAAATACCAAGGGGCTGAAAACGCTAGTGGGAGTGGTGTATAGACCCCCAAACAGTAATACGGAGGTTGGGGATGGCATTAAAGGGAAATTAGAGAAGCGTGCAATAAGAGCACAGCAGTTATCATGGGCGACTTTAATCTACATATAGATTGGGCTAACCAAATTAGTAACAATACTGTGGAGGAGGAATTCCTGGAGTGTATATGGGATGGTTTCCTGGACCAATATGTCGAGGAACCAACTAGAGATCAGGCCATCTTAGACTGGGTATTATGTAATGAGAGAGGATTAATTAGCAATCTTGTTGTGCGAGGCCCCTTGGGTCGGAGCGATCATAATATGATAGAATTCTTCATTAAGATGGAGAGTGAAGTAGTTGACTCAGAGACTAGGGTCCTGAATTTAAATAAAGGAAACTACGATGGTATGAGGTGCGAGTTGGGTAGGATTGATTGGGGAATGTCACTCAAAGGGTTGACGGTGGAGAGGCAATGGCAAGCATTCAAAGATCGCATGAATGAACTACAGAATTTGTTCATCCCAGTTTGGCATAAAAATAAAACAAAAAAGGTGACAACCGTGGCTAACAAAGGAAATTAGGGATAGCATAAGATCCAAGGAAAGGACATATAAATTGGCCAGAAAAAGCAGAAAACCTGAGGATTGGGAGCAGTTTAGGATTCAGCAAAGAAGGACAAAGGGATTAATTAAGAGGGGGAAAATAGATTATGAGAGTAAGCTTGTGAGGAACATAAAAACTGACTGTAAAAGCTTTTATAGATATGTGAAGAGAAAAAGATTGGTGAAGTCAAGCGTAGGTCCCTTGCAGTCAGAATCAGGGGAATTTATAATGGGGGACAAAGAAATGGCAGACCAATTAAATACATACTTTGGTTCTGTCTTCACAAAGGAGGACACAAATAACCTCCCAGAGATGTCGGGGAACATAGGGTCTAATGAGAAGGAGGAACTGAAAGAAATCAGTATTGTTAGGGAAATTGATGGGATTGAAGGCCGATAAATCCCCAGGGCCTGATAATCTACATCCTAGGGTACTTAAGGAAGTGACCCTAGAAATAGTAGATGCATTGCTGGTCATCTTCCAAAATTCTATAGACTCTGGAACAGTACCCATGGATTGGAGGGTGGCTAATGTTACCCCACTATTCAAAAAAGGTGGTAGAGAGAAAACGGGGAATTATAGACCAGTAAGCCTGACATTGGTAGTGGGGAAAATGCTAGAGTCCATTATAAAAGATGTAATAGCAGAGCACTTGGAAAACAGTGACAGGATCGGACAAAGTCAACATGGATTTACAAAAGGCAAATCGTGCTTGACTAATCTACTGGAATTTTTTGAGGATGTAACTGGTAAAATGGATAAGGGAGAACCAGTGGATGTGGTGTATTTGGACTTTCAGAAGGCTTTCGATAAGGTCCCGCATAAGAGATTAGAGTGTAAAGTTAAGGCACATGGGATTGGGGGCAAGGTATTGATTTGGATAGAGAACTGGTTGGCAGACAGAAAGCAAAGAGTTGGAATAAATGGGTCTTTTTCCAAGTGGCAGGCGGTGACTAGTGGGGTACCGCAGGGATCGGTCCTAGGACCCCAGCTATTCACAATATATATTAATGATCTGGACGATGGAATTGGATGTAATATCTCCAAGTTTGCAGACGACACAAAGCTGGGTGGGAGTGTGTGCCGTGAGGAGGATGCCGAGAAACTCCAGTATGATTTGGACAGGTTGGCGGATTGGGCAGAAGCATGGCAGATGCAATATAATGTGGATAAATGCGAGGTTATCCACTTTGGTGTCAAACAGGAAGGCAGATTATTATCTGAATGGCAATAGATTGGGAGAAGGGGAAGTGCAACGAGACCTGGGTGTCCTTGTGCACCAATCGCTGAAGGTAAGCATGCAGGTGCAGCAGGCGGTTAAGAAGGCAAATGGTATGTTGGCCTTCGTAGCGAAAGGGTTCGAGTACAGGAACAAGGATGTCTTGCTGCAGTTGTACAGGGCCTTGGTGAGACCACACCTTGAGTATTGTGTGCAGTTTTGGTCGCCTTATCTGAGGAAGGATGTTCTTGCCATGGAGGGAGTGCAGCGAAGATTCACCAGGCTGATACCCGGGATGGCAGGAATGGCGTATGAGGAGAGATTGGGTCGATTGGGTTTATACTCACTGGAGTTTAGAAGAATGAGAGGGGATCTCATTGAAACTTATAAAATTCTAACAGGACTAGACAGACTAGATGCAGGAAGGATGTTCCCGATGGCCGGGGAGTCCAGAACCAGGGGCCACAGACTAAGGATAAAGGGTAAGCCATTTAGGACTGAGATGAGGAGGAATTTCTTCACCCAGAGAGTGGTGAACCTGTGGAATTCTCTACCACAGAAGGCAGTAGAGACCAATTCATTAAATATATTCAAGAAGGAGTTAGATATATTTCTTAAAACTAAAGGAATCAGGGATATGGAGAGAAGGCAGGGACAGGGTACTGAATTTGGATGATCAGCCATGATCTCATTGAATGGCGGAGCAGGCTCGAGGGGCTGAATGGCCTACTCCTGCTCCTATCTTCTATGTTTCTATGTTTCATGGTCGCCATTCCTGATGCTAGCTTTTTTAACTGAATTTAAATTGCCCAGCTGCTGTGGTGGGATTTGAACTTGTGGCTCTGGATCATTAGTGCAGGCCTCTGGATTACTAGTCCAGTTACATAACCATGATGCTACTGTTCAATTTCTGGAACTAACTCACCTCTATTGCTTTGGCAGTTCTCACTGCAGCCAATGGGGTTTCTCCTTTTTTAAGGATGTTTTTAATATTTTTCTCCCAGTAGACTTGCATGAAATCAATCAGCATTATCACCAATGGTGTTATTGTGTATGTGTCTCAAAATGATATGCCCTTAGTTTTGCTAGCACAGCATAGCCCTTTTAAATTTACAACTGATTCTTCTACAATTTCCACATCATATGGGTGTGCAGCACATTGTTAAATATGCACAAATTATATAACGTGGCTTACATCTATTTCAATTCTTTAATGTAAAATGTATAGATAGAATGCTCAGTTTGGGATCTGTGGTAAATATTACTTGTTCCATTTTATAATTTGCTTGGATCTCAAGACTTGCCTCTTTGGTTGCACTTTTGGTAATTTCTCATAACATCTCCTATTTCATGCTTGTATCCTCTGTAACAGCTCAGGCCCTCCCAGCACTTTTCTGCTTTACCAAAAGTCTACTGATTTTCCTAATGATCCGGAACCTGTGCCATTGCTGTGGATGGGATGGTAGGCCCGGAATTAACAATTAATGGTATGGTAGTGCAGTGGTTATGTTACTGGGCTAGTAATCCCAGAGGCCTGGACTAATGATCCAGAGACGTGAGTTCACAGCAGCTGGGGAATTTAAATGCAGTTAATTAATAAAAATCTAGAATAAAAATCTAGTGTCAGTAATGGTGACCACCAGATTGTCGTTAAAAACCCATCTGGTTCACTACTGTTCTTTGGGGAAGGAAACCTGCCGTCCTTACCCGGTCTGGGTCTATATGTGACCCCAGACCCACAGCAATGTGGTTGACTCTTAACTGCCCTCTGAAATGGCCGAGCAAGTCACTCAGTTGTCAAGAAGGCGGCTCACCACCACCTTCTCGAGAGCAATTAGGAATGGGCAATAAATGCTGGCCTTGACGGCGACGCCCACAACCCGTGAATGAATAAAAAATGCTACTGGACTAGTAATCTAGAGGCGTGGACTCATAATCCAGAGAGTGAGAGTTCAAATCCCACTGGCAGTTTGAGTATTTGAATTCAGTTTATATTTAAAAAAAAAAGGATAATCTGGAAACAAAAAGCTGGTACCCATTTTGGAACATATTTTTAGGCAGTGTGACGTTTGGTGAAACTGCTTTTCATAGATCTACGCAACGCAATGTTGCATGTGAATGTTGTGAATTTTCAGTACACACATGGAGTTTGGAAATTCAGTCAGCACTGAAGATTTGAGAGAATTCTTCAATTTTTAAATGGTCCCTGATTTGTGCAAGGTCATTCTGGCCCCAAATTTGATAGAGGTTCAGATGATCCCTCCACAAGCCCTTGGTCCCAGCTAAGCACAGTAAGTAGACTACATCAGCAAAGTGAAGCAACTTGCATCTGCTAATCCTGTGGGGGAGGGAGGATGATGGGTTGCAAGACAGAATATCCTTTTTATACTCCCTCGGTAGCCTTTAAAGTGTCAGCTTGGTTCAATTGGGCGCATTCTTGCCTAAGTTAGAAGGTTGTGGATTCAAGTCTTGGGACTGAGTATATATTCTAGCTGACACTTCAATGCAGTGCTGAGGAAGCGTTGTATTGTTAGAGGTGCTGTCCTTCCGATGAGACGTTAAACATGTCTGTCTGTTACACTGGTTTAGGTGGATGTTAAGATCCCATGATATTCAAAGAAGAGCAGGAAGATGTTCTGTCCAGCATTCCTTCCTCAACCATAAACAGATGAACAAATTGTTGCTTTTTGGGATCCTGCTGTGTGCAAAGCGACTGGTGTATTTGCCCACCTAACAGCTTAAACTGACTCATTGCGCTTGAAGTGCTTTGGAGTGTTACAAGGGATGGAATAGGTGCTAGTTAAATATAACTTGTGTGACTGGTGCTATTTTACTATTGCCAGTCCTCGATATATAATCAAAAAAATTATTGATAGAAGTGAATATAGGACTGCATTAAATAAGTAACTGGTTTTTTGAAGTGCATTATACAGTGATCATTCGGGATGATTTCAAAATTGCGATTTAATCTAATCTGGTTGAAACCAATTAGACTTTGTACTTGAGGTGGTTAGATATGATCATCAACCACAAGAATAGTACTTTGTACTCACTCCCGTAATCAAATTTTTTATACTTCCAAGCGTTTATTACTTGTGTATTTTATTCAGAACCCTTACACAGTATATTTATCCAGTTCAAAGGGTAGCGTTGGGAAGAGGCTCAGTCAGCAAGATAAAAGCAATGCCAGTGTCATGTTTTGGGCTTTTTGATCAATCTTTTTCCTCAAAAAAAGGATTTTGGGACTGAGTTGTGTTTAAGGGTCATGTTTTAAAACAGAACAAATTTGCACAGGTTTAAAATGAAGGGCCACAGGCATTGGGGATTGTGTATTAAAGCCAGATGAGCCAGTTTGGGGAACATCACCGCTCACAAACTATTTCAAACTGATACAATAAGGATCTAATGTCTTATTCTAGGTCCATTATCCAGGTTGACCAGGGATGCTAAGCAATTTATCATCTTGTCTTGGGTGGCCAAACACTCAAGCCCACTGTGGTGAAGATTATTCTATTCATATTGGCATGGGATGTGGTGTCTCTGGGAGAGGGGCGGTCAGTGTTGTTGACAGGCCTGTTGGCAAATCCCTGCATGGGACGGTGTCACCATGTTTTTGAGGAAAGCAGGTGAGATTGAGCTAAGTCATGAATGTTTTTGGACTGTTACTCTGCACGTTCACTTGCTGTTTGTGAAATAAAGCAACTTAATGATTCGTGTACGGTCTCATCTCTCCCAACGCTTCTCAGTCTGTTTTTGAAAAGATTAGAGAGGTGCATGTGGGGCCACGTGCAAAAGACACGCTATCCAGCTCAGATCACAAGGGGATACTACAATTACACCCCTGATTTACGCTATTGTATATTGGGTAGTATGGGCTACACCTCTAAGCATAAGACACTCTGATCACTTATGGGAGTGAGGAGCTCTGCTGTTCCTGAGGGAATATCCAAGACAGATGCTAAACCTGTAACAGCCAGTTACTGCAGAATGAAGTAGCACATTAGATTGACCATTAGCAAACTCTCCTTTTACCTTTTCAAATCGGATTACCAATCCAGATGGGATGAAAGTCTTTTCTCTCTCTTACCAATAAGGGTCATATGAAGGCATAAGAGGTCAGCCATTTAGGACTGAGATGAGAAGAAATTTCTTCATTCAGACGGTGGTGAATCTTTGGAATTCTCTACCCCAGAGGGCTGTGGAGGCTCAGGTCATTGAGTATATTGTGGCAGATCGCCACCTAAATGGGCATAATCCACTTTTCCGTCCGTGGACAATATATCGAGCACCTTACCTTTAAGGCAGGAGTGGGTGGGGCCTCAGGATTTTTCCAGAGAATTCTGGGAGCAGTCTGTTCAGCCATTTTTGTACCATGCAGTTGTATTAAAGTCTCTTATTTTCCACACATGAATTCAGCCTTAATTCGTGTTTCGCGGCAGCCTCAACAATATTCAAGATAGAAAGTGATAGATTTTTGAATATCAAGTGATATGGGGACAGTGCAGGAAAGTGGAGATGAGGTAGAAGATCAGCCATGATCTTATTGAAGGGCCAAATGGCCTACTCCTCCTATTTCTTATGTTAGGTTCTTAAACTAACCTTCCTTCCTACTTCATTCATTCTTGACTGGTTTGCTTCCTTAGCATGATGTTTCCATGGTTTCACCACCTCGGGTATGATCATGTTTCAGAGGGTGATCATCTGCACTTATCCTGCTGATCCTCAGTTCTTTTCCTTATAACTCTCGGTCCCAATCCTAACCAGACGTTAATCCAACATCTTTTTTTAAATTGTTAATCGGCACAGCATTAACTGCTTTAGCTGGGAGCCTCTTCAAGCTTTCGCTACTGTGAGGGAACTAAATTCTTTCCAATCTCAAATCTTGTTTAAGGCTTGTTAATTTTATAGATTTGAAATCTCACTTGGAGAAACGATCCAGCTTTGTGATTTTACCATTCACTGTAATGCAAGTGGGAGTTAAAGCACATTGTGGGACCAGAGTAGAGGTACTTTACTGTTCACCTGGTTCTACTTTGCCTGTCCTGGTGCTGACACTAGGGGGGAGAAATTCGGTATCGCCCCGTTTGGGGTGCAATTATCGGCCGGGCGCCAAGTTTAGCGCCTGGTGCTAATTATCGCCTCCGACTGCAAACTTGGCCTCTATCGCCCCTGGAGGTGATTTGAGCGCTAAATCAGGCGCTACACACCTGTCTTGCGCAAGGCGCTAACTCAGAGCTGGCAGAGCTCAGGTGATGTCAGTTAGCTATGGAACACAGACACACTGGCGCTGGCCAGTTCTTAAAGGGGAGGGTCGATCTTGCTCTCCAGCCACACCCTGCTCATTGCAGCCTTGAATCTCGGCCTGGCGAGACCTGTACATCAATTCTGCTAGAACCAACAATGGAGAGGCCCAGAGAAAGAGCTCAGCGCTGCAGCCACTGGGCCTTGGTGGCTCTGGTTGGTGCTGTGGAGTTGCGAAGGGCAGTACTCTACCCACAGAGTGACAGGAGGCCATTGCCATGCGAATACAGAAGAGTCTGGAGGGAGGTGGCTCAGCACGTCTCCTCCAGGAGCCTGGTGCCCAGGACCCACACCCAATGTCGGAAGAAGTTCAACGACCTCACTCGGGTGGTCAGGGAGAACGGCTGCTTTTCAATACCTCTACATCCCTCCATCTCAACTTTACTTTGTGTCCAGAGGGTTTAAAAACCCCAAATGCCCAACACTCATCCAAGACCAATGGCCATCTCATAAAACACACATGTACATTCCACACCTTGCATACATTAAGGGCTATTCAACTATGAGAGGCACATCAGGCAAGCACATGGCTGCACATTCACTCAGACGCCGTCCTTTATCTTGCAGGCCAAGCTCTCTCAACAGGCGGCAGCAGCAATGGATGGGTGGAGGACCGACTGAGCTCAGCGATCTGGAGGCGAGTGTCCACAGGATCGTTGCCAGCCAGGTGATGGGTCCCATGGCTGCTGGTGAGGTCGACCCCCTTGGGGACAGCAATGGTATGTTCATCAGCTTTCTCTCCTCTCTCATTCCACTTGCCCCTCACAACACCAGCCTTTTACACTTTCAATCCAACTTACTAAATGTCTCCAGTCCTTGCTCCCTTACTGCCCCCCTGTCCTGACGCTAAAGCCACTCTTGTACCTCCCTGCTTTCAGATAGTGAACCACCAGCTGAGCAGCCTGTCCCTCAACCAACCAGTGGCAGCGACGCCCCAGGCGAGAAGGAAGAGGAAGCCGGAGCCTCACCGCCTGCGTCTCCCGAGGGAGCCCATGCCCACACTGGGACCACGCCTTCCCTGGAGGGGAGCAGGGGGGAAATGGTCTGATGAGGACGAAGCTCCAGGACCCAGCGGGCTGCAGCAATGCCATGGGGGTAGAGAAGCTCGGGGGCCATCTCCCCGGAGGGCAAGTAGGCAAGCGAGTCCTGCTGCACTGGACGCAGAGGAGGAGCACGTCATCGCGGAAATGATTAGCCAGGCCTTGAGCATGCACACTGAGCTCATGGGTGCAATGGCAAGGGTGCCCGAAAGCGTTGATGGACTGGCAAGGAGTGTGGAGCACTCCGCTGCAGCACAGGCTGACGCAACGCAATGGCTTGGTGCTGCAATTCAGTCACTGGCTGCTGCCATCCAGTCTCGGACTGCTCTCATGCAGTCTCAGATTGATGTAACGCAAGCACTGACTGCTGCCATTGTTGCTGGTTTGGCCACATTGCTCCAGGGCTCTCACGGTGCTGCAGCAGGCCAGCAATCTGTGCTCGAGCAGATTGCTCCGGATGTTGAGGTGCTGCCCCGTGGGAGTGCCAGTGTGTCGGTTGAGCACTTCCGCGTTGCACTTGCCACTGCCTGCAACACAGCCAGCCCAGACTGCTGCCGTCCATGCAGAGTTGGTGCAGTCTGCAGCCGGGGCCTCCAGGCCCAGAGCTAGTCGAGGGCGTCCTTCAAGGCCATCTGCAGTCTCTGCATCTGACATTCAGCAGCCTTCCACCAGCCTTGCTGCAGCCACTGGGGCCCCATTACGGAAGAGCGGAAGGGGGGGAAGTGCGTAGGGGATGGAGATCACCCTCAAAGGACGAACAGTAGGAGGTCTAAATAAATGGTGGGAATGTTTGTAGTAAAGGTCGAGGTTCGTGTGATTACATTTGTTTACTGTTTTGCCGTTTATCTCCATCTTGTGAGAACCGGTTCTGTTAATTTATGATTTGTTGTTTGTTTCTAATTGTTTGTCCTGAATAAATGACACACACAGTTTGTTAAAGAAAAAAGTTGTTGTATTCTAAATTTACATTTTTGGCCTTTGGAATCATTCCAGCTTTGGCTGGCAATAGGGGATGCGGGTTGCTTTCCATGATGTTGTTCTCCATGCCATTCTGAATAGGGGCCGAGAAGCAGCTTGTTATCAGCCATTGATGGACGGCCCTTGCAGTGGCAACATTGTGCGCCTCCCTCCCACGTTGGTGCTGCTGCTGATCATCCTCCTCCTCCTCTTCCTCCTCGGGTGGTGCACCAATCCCTGGTGGCATTGGCTGGGTCCTGAGGATTGCCAGGTTGTGAAGCATGCAGCACACAACTGTGAAGAGAGAGACTCGCTCAGGAGAGTACTGCAGGGCTCCTCCTGAGTGGTCCAGACAGCGGAACCGTTGCTTGAGCACGGCGATCGTTTGCTCAATTATGTTCCTGATGGCGAGATGGCTCTCATTATACCACAGCTCGGCAGGGATGTTGGGGTTACGGAGCAGTGTCATCAGCCAGGTGCAGAGTGGATAACCCTTGTCCCTGAGAAGCCAACCACTTGGGTGATGCGGTGCCTGGAAAAGGTCTGGCACACCAGTTTGGCACAGGCTGAAAGCATCGTGGCTGCTGCCAGGATAGCGGGCATTGACGGCGAGTATGAGCTGTCTGTGGTCACAGACCAACTGCACATTTAAGGAGTGGTAGCTCTTGCGGTTTCGGAATACCTCTGCATTTTCATGCGGTGCCCGCAATGCCACGTGCGTGCAGTCAGTGACACCCTGCACCATGGGGAAGCCTGCTATCCTAGCAAAGCCACATGCGCGTTCATGCAGTTTGGCCCGGGTCATGGGGAAAGAGATGTACTGGCGTCTCCTTTTATACAGGGCATTTGTCACCTCCCGGATACAACAATGGACAGCAAACTGGGAGATATTGGCGATGTCCTCGGTAGATGATTGAAAGGAGCCGCTGGCATAAAAATTCAGAGCCACTGTGACCTTCACTGCCACTGACAGATGTCCTGGTCCTGAGTTAAGGCTGCAGATCTGATTGCAGCAGGTGGCAGAGCTCAGTGACCACCTCCTTGCTGAAGTGCAGCCTGCGCAAACACTGCTCCTCAGACAAATGAATGTAGGAGAATTGCTCCCGGAATACCCAGGCAGGGTGAGTCTCCTGTGCAGAGGCCTGTTGGTCCTCCTCCCTCTGGCCATGTTTGCCAATCTCTCTCTGCGTCTCTGATGCCTCTGATTCTGCAGGTGCAGGACGACGCCCCAAATCAGTGCAACCCCCATAGTCTCTTCTAAATCGATGCAAGGAAGGTCAAATCAAAATGAACCTGCAAAGTGCTGCTCAGTACCCAAAACTCCTTCACACTGTGTTGAATCTTTCCAGAAGTCAGTCAGTCTCTCTCTCTCTCTCTCTCTCTCTCTCTCTCTCTCTCTCTCTCTCTCAGAATGCGTGTTGCAAAAATGTCGCCGACAAAAAAAGACAGGAACCGGCCGCCTTTAAATAGCATTGCCCCTTCCCGACTGCAAAACGTTCCCTTCTACCTGTCGTTGCTAGCGGCAGGCGGAAAGGCAGGGGGCGCCACTCAATATCCGGTCCGGGGCGTTGCACGCTCGACTGACGTCACAATCTGCAGGCGCAGGAGATCGTGGCGGTAGTGTTTAGCATTCGCCGCAAAATGCTGGTCAATTTCACGAGTGGCGCAAACATCGCCGCGCTAGTTGCTTTGCGCCCCGTTAGCGTCCTAAGAGGGCGCTAACGGGAGGCGCTAATCAACTGAATTTTTCCCCCTGGGTGTCTTAAATGGCAAATGTATTTGCTTCCCCAATGTTGCTATCCCTCATCTTGATGAGCACAAAACTAAGGAAACAAAGCAATATTTTGTTTAAAAATACTTTTGTGTTCAAAATATTTTAATAAAACTTTCTGATAGTTTTAAAATTCTCCACCTCTCACTTTAAAGTTGTTCCTAATTATGCTGGAGTTGGAACTTGGAAAATAAGCCGACTTTGTGGCATTTTCTTCAGATTGTTGTCTGCATATATGATGTGGTATTAAAAAAAAGTTTGGTCTATGATTGCTGGACCCAGCTTTGCTCTCAAATGTCATTGTTGTTGCTTAAGTACTTTTTGAATCGCAATGATTTTTCAGAGATTTAATGTGAGGCCTCTTGTATTTCTTTAAAAGCCAAAGGGATTAAAATTCTGATGTGAAACTCCTATAAGATTTTGATTATCCTGTGTACTTCAGCCAATCCAAACAAAATCCTGGCCCTCGTGAATTAAAGCTGTAGTGTATGGTTCTCCTATAACACTGCTTAGCTAGAAAATAGGGTATTCGTTTATTGTGTGTCACAATGTCTGTTCAGAGACTCTACAAGCACATCTGGGGTCAGATCTGAAGCCATTTAATGTCATTGATTCACTTAAGTCAACCTCTGAGTCAGAAGATCATGGGTTCAAGTCCCACTCCTTAGACTTGAGCACAAAAATCTAGGCTGACGCTCCAGTGCAGTACTGAGGGAGTGCTGCACTGTCTGAGGTGCTGTCTTTCGGATGAGACGTTAAACCGAGGCCCCGTCTGCTCTCAGGTGGACGTAAAAGATCCCACGACACTATTTCAAAGAAGAGCAGGGGAGTTATCCCCAGTGTCCTGGCCAATATTTATCTCTCAATCAACATCACAAAAAAACAGATTATCTGGTCATTATCACATTGCTGTTTATGGGAGCTTGCTGTGCGTAAATTGGCTGCCACGTTTCCTACATTACAATAGTGATTACACTTCAAAAGTACTTCATTGGCTGTAAAGCGCTTTGGGACGTCTGGTGGTCGTGGAAGGTGCTATAGAAATGCAAGTCTTTCTTTAAGTCAACGATGACTGGTGAGAACGTAGCTTTAGTGTGGCTATAGGCTCTGGCTTTATTTGACCCGACACCCAGGGAAGGGCAGAGTTCTCACAGGAAGTTTATATTCAGACTCCAATATCTCCACCATAATTCAATTATTTGACGATAAAACTCCAAGCTCTGGAAATCTGAAATAAAAACACACAAAAGTTGTGAATACCCAGCAGATCTGTCAGCAACTAAAGAGAAAAGATAGGTTAATGATTTGGTTAGAGACTCTGCACCATGGAATGTACAGCACCGAAATGGTCCATCGACCCAATTTACTTTGAAATGATGCTATTGTCTCTGCCTCTAACTACTTGTGGTAGAGCATTCTAACAACCATCTGTAAAACATTTTTTTTCTAAGTTTGCCTGGTGTTTAACCCTGAGTAATTACACCTCCTTGTTACTGATTCACCAACTGCAGAAACATTGCTCAAAATGTTTCATTATTTTGAAAACCTCTATTAGATCTTCCTTAACTTTCAATGCTCCAATAGAAACAAAAAAACACTTGTTTCAGCTTTTCTTTGTAAAACTCTGCATTCCTGGTATCACTAATAAATATTCACTGTGCCCTTTCCATAGCTCTCATTCTTCCTCTAATGGATTGCCCAGATCAACACACGATACTCCACCTGTGGCCTACCCAATGTCTTGTACAAATTCAGCATCACTTCCTTGTTTTTGTATTCAATATCACAATGAATAGAAAGAAAGACTTGCATGTATACAGCGCCCTTCACAACATCAGGACATCCCAAAGCGCTTTACAGCCAATTAAGTACTTTTGAAGTATAGTCACTGTTGTAATGTAGGGAAATATATAAAACCCAGAATCTCATTTGTTTTTATGCTACTCTATCTGGACTCCAAACTTTAAGGGTCTATTTCTGCACGCTTAAGGTTTCAATCTTCCTCTACTTTAAAAATCTTACCGTTTAGGGTATAGTTGCTGTTGTTGGTCTCAATATTCTACTTCAGATTTCTCTGCATTGACCTGCACTTCCACCTATTTGCCCAATCCAATAATTGGTTGTTGCAATCTCTTGCATTCTTTCTCACAGTTTGCTGTGCCACTTAATTTTGTATCCTGGGTAAATGTCAACCTCTTGTCTCTGTCTAAATCATTTATATGAATGGAGAACAAAAGAGATCCCAGCATAGATCTTTGGGGCACACCACTACCCATAACCTGAAACCCTGGTAATGTTTCTTCAGGAGGTTTTCAATGTGGCCATTGGGCACTGCACCTTGGAAAGGATATATTGGCCTTGAAAGGAATACAGTGCAGATTCACAAGAATGTTACCAGGGTTCCAATGTTTAGATTATGAGGAGAGATTGCATAAACTGGACTTTTTCTCTGGAAAATAGAAGGTTAAGGGGTGATTTGATTTAGGATTTGGAAAGGAATTGATAGGGTAGATAGAGAGAAACGTTTTCCACTGGGCAAGTGGACATAACCTTAACATCAGAGCCGGGTCATTCAAGAGAGATGTTAAGAAATACTTCTTCATGCAAAGGGTGGTAGAAAGCAGTAGATACTAGCTCAATTAATTGATAGCTTTTTGCTAGCCAAGGGTATTAAGGGATATGGAGCCAAGGTGGGTTAATGGAGTTCGGATACAGATCAGCCATGATGTCATTGAATGGTGGAACAGGTCCGAGGGGCTGAATGGCTTACTCCTGTTCCTATGTTCTTTTTTATTCACTCATGAGATGCTGGCAAGGCCAGCATTTATTGCCCATCCCTAATTGCCCTTGAGAAGGTGGTGGTGAGCCACCTTCTTCAACCATTGTACTCCCACAGTGCTGTTAGGGAGGGAGTTCCAGGATTTTGACCCACCGACGATGAAGGGACAGCAATATATTTCCAAGTCAGGATGGTTTGTGACTTGGATGGGAACTTGGGGGTGGTGGTGTTCACATGCACCTGCTGCCTTTGTCCTTAGGTAGTAGAGGTTGTGGGTTTGGGAGGTGCTGTCAAAGAACCCTTGGTGAGTTGCTGCAGTGCATCTTGTACGCACTTCAGACACGGTGCGCTGATGGTGGAGGGAGTGAATGTTTAAGGTGGTGGATGGGGTGCCAATCAAACGGGATGCTTTGTCCTGGATGGTGTCAAGCTTCTTGAGTGTTGTTGGAGCTGCACTCATCCAGGCAAGTGGAGAGTATTCCATCAAACTCCTTACTTGTGCCTTGTAGATGGTGGAAAGACTGTGGGGAGTCAGGAGGTGTGTCACTCGCTGCAGATACACAGCCTCTGACCTGCTCTTGTAGCCACAGCATTTATGTGGCTGGTCCAGTTAGGTTTCTGGTCAATGGTGATCCTCAGGATGTTGATGGTGGGGGATTTGATGATGATAGTGCCATTGAATGTCAAGAGGAGGTAGTTAGACTTTCTCTTGTTGGAGATGGTCATTGCCTGACACTTGTGTGGCACGAATGTTACTTGCCAGTTATCAGTCCAAGCCTGGATGTTGTCCAGGTCTTGCTGCATGCGGGCATGGACTGCTTCATTATCTGAGGAGTTGCGAATGGAACTGAACATCAGCGAACATCTCCATTTCTTGACTGAAGATCAGCCATGATCTTTTTGAATGGCGGAGCAGGCTCGAAGGGCCATATGGCCTAGTCCTGCTCCTATTTATGTTCTTACAGGAGATCATTTGGAGACAGTGATCTAATTATGCATCAATCAGATAGAGCAACAGTACTTTGTAGGCGCATGTACAAGTGAAAGAGCCATAATATGGAAAGGAAGATGATTAGTGCCCCTGTTAGTTACAGCCAGTTTATTAAGAGAGACTAATGCAATCGTATCTACACCCCTTCATTGGTGGTGATAAATTAGACAATAGTTAAGATAAACTGCTAACATCAGATGCTGAATCCAGAAGCCACAGTGTGATTCACTGAGCTGAGTGGTTACCCTCAGTCATCATGTGGTCTTTGGTGGATTGTTTGAAATGCCACTTTCCCACGTAGTGTTCAATTACCCACAGGTTTGCTGTTTGCTGTTTGCACTTAACTCTTCAAATGTGCTAGCCCAATGAGCAAAACATACATGGTCTGTGTAGATTATCGTTTTGACATGGTTCTGGGAATATTAGCAGTGTAACGTTTAAAAGATATTGGTGTAAGAATGGGGTCTTGTGGTAGCATATAACAAAGGAGGCAAGAATGGTCGGCATCATCACCGGGCTAAACCCTGAAAGCGCAGTTGATGAGAAGAATGGAAAGAAAATCATCAACCTTTGTGTCGGGAATCGCCTTCAAGTGGCAGCCATGGCTCAGTGTTAGCACTCTCACTTCTGAGTCAGAAGGTTGTGGGTTCAAGTCCTGCTCTAGAGGCTTGAGCACAAGATCTAAGCTGACACTCCAGTGCAGTAGTGCGGGAGTGCCGCACTGTCGGAGGTGCTGTCTTTCGGATGAGACACTAAACTTAGGCCCTGTCTGTCCTCTTGGGTAGATGTAAAAGATCTCATGGCACTATTTTGAGGAAGAGCAGGGGAGTTATCCCAGGTGCTCTACCAATATTTATCTCTAAACCAACATCAATTTTAAAAGAAACAGATTATCTTATTATCAAACTGCTGTTAGTTGGAGCTTGCTGTGCACGAATTGGCTGTTGCGTTTCCTACATTACAACAGTGACTACACTTCAAAAGTACTTCATTGGCTGTAAATGCTTTGAGACGTCCTGAGGTTGTGAAAGGCGCTATATAAATGGAAGTTCTTTTATTTAGTTTAACAGACTGCTGAGATTTTTTTTAAGGCAGAGGCAACAAAGAAAAAAAATGTCTGATAAAACATTCGTATGAGGTGCAGAGATACGGAGACTGGAATGAAAAAGTAGATACAGAGAAACAGACAGACAGTGATAAGGATGGAAGAGGTAGAGAGCCACAGATAGGTGTACAAGACTCATTAATTAGGTTAACTAGCTTGTTTTTGTATAATATATAGGTTTATTTTGCATGAAAAGAAATAGATGAATGTATTTACCACTGAAGAAAAGGTTGGCTTTCGTGCCTTAGGGACATTAAGATTAATCGTCTCTTTAGATGGCAACAGATTCATATTGGACATATCTATTTATTCTGAAAGAAAATCTTTGTATTGAAAATGTGTAATGTTAGAGGTTGGGGACACAAGAGGTTTCAAGACATTGGCGGGGAAACTGTTAGTGGTGATTTTCTTATGCACTTAACCGACAGACTCGCTTGTTATCATAGTTTTGGTCATGAAATATGAATTAGTTTAGATAGTACAAATGTCGCCCTTTTTTTGTGGGGGTGGGTTACACAAGTTACACGTGGGTCTAATTTAGCAACATTATCCCTCCGCCAGGTGCAAAAGGATTCGTTACATTTATCATTTCAAAAAATTCCGAAACATCGTTGCAGAGAGAACAGTCGGGCTGGAATCTCCTCCATCCATCTCCTGCTGATCCTGCCAATGGCAATTTGCGCCAAAACATCCCGAGAATCTCGCCAGCATACGCCCGAATGTAATAGCCAGTGTAAACCAGCGCGGAACATACACCATCTATCTTAAGTCCCTCTATATCTTATTAATTTTATGAAGCCATCAAACTATTATTTCTGCGCATTAAGCACAACATTGTAAGAAAATGCAATTGTGGAAGCTTTTCTCTGTTTAATGTAATGGATTCTGATGTCATTAAAAAAACATTCAAAGAAATAGAAAATACAGCGCAGGTCTCGGTAAGGGGAAATATAAAATAGAATCACTAAAATTTTGGGTGTGAATTTATGCCTGTTCAGAACTGGTGTAAATGCAGGAATCTTGCATTGTCTGGTATTTTGCACGGGGGCAGGGCTATGTAATGAGTTAAGTGGGGTTTCAGTGGATCTAACTCGGAAGTGGCGCAAATGGTCGCGGAAATTTACATTTTTGAATTTCCTCTCATCAAGGGACGTGTGTGCAGGGAGACCAGAGGATTGGGGAGCGTGGGAGTCCTATTTGCAGAGTACCTTTGCAGAATTGATAGTAACTCTGTCAACTTTAAGCACTCCCTCTGCACTCTGAAACTTGATATCTTGCTAGTTAATTATAGCCAGTGCAAAGCAAGAGGAAATCAGCATAAACAATCAGGGCCTGGGGAAAGCGATTAATTATTGTGTTGCTGACTCTGCTGGTTTTGAACTTGGTTCCTAGTTCAGTCTGTGATAAGACTGTCCTCACTGCTGCCTGTACCTTCTGCCATTACTCAATCCTTTGGACCTTGCAATTAAATATTGTCCTCGGTTTGGCTCTTTGCCTGAAGGCCCTTCTCTATGATGATGTTTTTGCCCTTCTCTTAATCTCTCTCTCTCTCTCTTTTGCTTGGTGGCCAGTCATACAAAGTGCTCTGAGTGTGTTTACACCACAAGTTTAAAGTTGGTGCAAAGCAGCTGCAGCTTCACAGCATTGCTAACCTTGTATACTGTAAATCCAGGTGTTACAGCCTGAAATTACCCTGAAACTAATCTGAATCAGACTCCCTTCTCCACGGAGTCTTGCTCCACTTCGCTCCGATGTCGCCTGGAGTTCAGGCTGTGTTTACACTATAACTGCAGCGTCAGTGTGAGGGAAACACTTCACCAAAACTGCAGTTGTAGTCTAAATGCACCCTGAAAAATGTCTCTGTATCTGAGGAACACTATAGAAATACAGGTTGTTGCTATTCAAGTGCGTATGATTTGATGCCCGAAGGCAGGAGCAACCAAACTTTCAAAGCTCAAGAAAGTTGTATCTGACAAAAATACACAGATTTTGGCCCTTTTTATATCGTAACCCAGTGCGTTGCGAGTCCTTGGTGAGTGACTCCAAAAGAGGGTCACTACTAGAATCACCCAGCACAGAAGGAGGCGATTCGACCCGTCGTGCCTGTACTGGCTCTTTGAAAGAGCTGTTCAATTTAGTCCCACACCCCAGCTTTTTCCCCCCATAACCCTGCAAATTAGTTCTCTTCAAATACATGTCCAATTGCCTTTTGAAAGTTCCTATGGAATCTGATTCCACCACACTTTATCACACTGCTGTTGTCCCTACAGAGGTCAGGTCACTTTTCAATAATGCTGCCAACAGTTCAGCAATCATGATGTCAGCAGGATTCTAACCTTCTTTGTTATAGTCTGCATTTTAATTCTCAATAAAATTAATCCTTTGTCTCTAGTTGCACCATCACAAAGGCTTTCTGATCTGCCCAACGTCTCAAATTCCAAATCTGTCGCATTGTTTGACTAAAACATTTATTGGGAAATGCTCACCAGTTTTCTCACTGTTCCCTCTTTAACTATATTCCTAGTCGTCCACTTGACACTACTCCTCTTTGCCCCAGACCCTGCTCCTGCCTTATTGCTGCTCCCCACTCGGCTACTTTCCCTGCTCATCACAAAATGGTGCATCCTGCTGGTCGCTCAATGTCACTCTTAGTCCAGTGTGCGGTTGTGCTGCAGCTGCCCACTTCGCAACAGCCTGCTGGAGTTCAACTTAGCGCTGGTTCAGCCAGTGAGGGAATAAGGTAAAGTGCCAGAAGACAGCCAGTAAAATTGAAAGGATAAAGTTTCACACACACACGAGCAACAGAAGAGTGTGCTTTACACGTGCTATTTTGCCAGCTTGCATTTAATATCAGATTTACAGAGTTGCCTTTGATCTAAACAGTGTATTTGTGAAATAAGTCAAGAGAAAGAACAACAGATGAGCCAATTCATTAAGCCGTGTCATATTATTGGCAAACAGAGATTTAGAAAAGCTTTCTGGGATCTGTGTAATGTTACAAGAGCAGAGAGCTAATCCTGTAATGACCTTCCAGCGATAGATAACCTGTAGCTTTTACGGTGATATTTGGTGCGTTTTGTTCATTGACTTGACTTTTCTTTTATATATTTTTGTCACCATTTTCTCCACCCCTCCATTCTCAAGTTGTATTTTTAAATATTGTGGCTAGCCTTTTTAAAAAAAAAATCATGTTATTTTGTCTGCAAACAAAAGATTATTTTTATAACAGAAATACACAACCATGGTGATCGAAAAACTTTACATTTAAAAAATTCTCAGCAGTAAAAGAAAGAAAAGTTTGCATTTCTACAGTGCCTTTCACCACCACCAAAGCGCTTTACAGCCAATGAAGTACTTTTTGAAGTGTAGTCACTGTTGCAATGTAGGAAACGCAGCAGACAATTTGCGCACAGCAAGCTTCCACAAACAGCAATGTGACAATGACCAGAGAATCTTTTTTTTTTAGTGCTGTTGATTGAGGGATAAATATTGGCCAGGACACCAGGGAGAACCCACCCCTGCTCTTCTTCAAAATAGTGCCACGGGATATTTTATGTCCACCAGAGAGAGCAGACGGGGCCTCGGTTTAATGTCTCATCTGAAAGACGGCACCTCCAACTGTGCAGCACTCTCTCAGAACTGCATTGGAGTGTCAGCCTAGATTTTTGTGCTCCAGTCTCTGGAGTGGGACTTGAACCCACAACCTTATGACTCGGAGGCAAGAGTGCTACCCACTGAGCCACTGAATAACTCCCAGAAAACCAATTCAGATAACCACACTAGAGTGCATTCGCTCTTTAGACATTGACTCTGACATCTGCAGGCAATATATTTTCCTCTGTTTTATGTATTTTTGAATATTTAGTATGATAATCTGCTGATGTGGTTGATTCTTCTTTGTATATTGCTTGTGGAAATCTCCCATTAATGCTGATATTTCTCCATGTTTTTTTAATTATAATTTTTTATTACTTGGCAAAAAAATGAGGAAATATTCATTATGTTTATGGAAGATATATTAGTGATTCACACTAATTAGGTCCTAATGGAACAGTACCGAATGTAGGATAAAAACAATCCCTGAAGATATTAAAACATTAACATCTTTCATCTTACTAATATTAAATATATGTGGAATTATAAAAAGAAAATGCTTTATTGCCATCAAAGGGAATGTAGGAGTTACTGTTAATGAAGATTGACGCTAGATTGGCGTTATTAGCATTAGTAAAGGATGAAATCAGAGCAATAGTGAGAAAGGATATTGGCTCAGAAAATCAAGATGTAGAATCAGTCTGGGTGGAGCTAAGAAGCACCAAGGGGCAGAAAACATTGGTGGGAGTTGTCTACAGGCCTCCAAACATTAGTGGTAATGTAGGGGATGGCATCAAACAGGAAATTAGAGATGCATGTAACAAGGGTACTACAGTAATCATGGGTGACTTTAATCTACATATAGACTGGCCAAACCAAATTAGCAATAATACTGTGGAGGATGAATTCCTGGAATGTGTACGAGATGGTTTTTTAGACTAGTACGTTGAGGAGCCAACTAGGGAACAGGCTATCCTAGATTGGGTGTTGTGCAACGAGAAGGGGTTAATTAATAATCTTGTTGTGCGGGGTCCTTTAGGGAAGAGTGACCATAACATGATAGAATTCTTCATTAAAATGGAAAGTGAAGAAGTCCAATCTGAAACTAGGGTCCTAAATCTAAACAAAGGAAACTACGATGGTATGAGGAGTGAGTTGGCTATGATAGATTGGGGAGCTTCATTAAAAGGCATGACGGTGGATAGGCAATGGCTAACATATAAGGAATGAATGCATGAATTGCAACAGTTATACATTCCTTTCTGACACAAACACTAAAGGAAAAGTGGCCCAACCATGGCTAACAAAAGAAATTAAGGATAGTGTTCGATCCAAAGAGGAGTCATATAAAGTTGCCAGAAAAAGTAGCAAGCCTGAGGATTGGGAGCAGTTTAGAGTTCAGCAAAAAAGGACCAAGAGATTGATTAAGAGGGGAAAATAGAGTATGAGAGTAAACTTGCAAGGAACATAAAAGCGGATTGTAAAAGCTTCTACAAGTATGTAAAAAGAAAAAGATTAGTGAAGACAAATGTAGGTCCCTTACAGTCAGAAATGGAAGAATTTATAATGGGGAACAAGGAAATGGCAGAGCAATTAAACAAATAATTTGGTTCTGCCTTCACGGAAGAGGACACAAATAACTTCCCAGAAATGCTAGGGAACCAAGGGTCTAGTGAGAAGGAGGAATTAAAGGAAATTAGTATTAGTAAAAAAAAATAGTGCTGGAGAAATTAATGGGACTGAAAGCTGATAAATCCCCAGGGCCTGATAATCTGCATCCCAGAGTACTAAAAGAGGTAGCTATGGAAATAGTGGATGCATTGGTTGTCATCTTCTAAAATTCTATAGATTATGGAACAGTTCCTGCAGATTGGAGGGTGGCAAATGTAACCCCACTATTTAAAAAAGGAGGGAGAGAAAATGGGGAACTACAGACCGGTTAGCCTAACATCAATAGTAGGGAAAATGCTAGAGTCTATTATAAAGGATGTGATAACAGGACACTTAGAAAATATCAACGGGATTAGACAAAGTCAACATGGATTTATGAAAGGGAAATCGTGTTTGACAAACCTACTGGAGTTTTTTGAGGATGTAACTGGTAGAATAGATAAGGGAGAACCAGTGGATGTGGTGTATTTGGATTTTCAGAAGGCCTTTGATAAAGTCCCACATAAGAGGTTAGTGTGCAAAATTAAAGCACATGGGATTGGGGGTAATATACTGGCATGGATTGAAAATTGGTTAACAGACAGGAAACAGAGTAGGAATAAATGGGTCTTTTTCGGGATGGCAGGCCGTGACTAGTGGGGTACCACAGGGATCAGTGCTTGGGCCCCAGCTATTCACAATATATATCAATGATTTGGATGAGGGAACCAAATGTAATATTTCCAAGTTTGCTGATGACACGAAACTAGGTGGGATTGTGAGGAGGATGCAAAGAGGCTTCAAGGCGATTCAGACAAGTTGAGTGGGCAAATACATGACAGATGCAGTATAACGTGGATAAATGTGAAGTTATCCACTTCGGTAGGAAAAACAGAAAGGCAGAGTATTATTTAAATGGTGATAGATTGGGAAATGCTGATGTACAAAGGGACCTGGTGTCCTTGTACACCAGTCACTGAAAGCAAACATGCAGGTGCAGCAAGCAGTTAGGAAGACAAATGGTATGTTGGCCTTCATTGCAAGAGCATTTGAGTACAGGAGCAAGGTTGTCTTACTACAGTTGTACAGGGCCTTGGTGAGACCACACCTGGAGTAGTGTGTGCAGTTTTGGTCTCCTTACCTAGAAAAGGATATACTTGCCAAAGAGGGAGTGCAGCAAAGGTTCACCAGACTGATTCCTGGGATGGCAGGACTGTCTTATGAGGAGAGATTGGGTCGACTAGGTCTGTATTCACTAGAGTTTAGAAGAATGTGAGGGGATCTCATTGAAACGTATAAAATTCTGACAGGGCTAGACAGACTGGATGCAGGGAGGATGTTTCCCCTGGCTGGGGGCTCTAGAACGAGGGGTCACAGTCTCAGGATACGGGGTAGGACATTTAGAACTGAGATGAGATGAGAAATTTCTTCACTCAGAAGGTGGTGAACCTGTGGAATTCTCTACCACAGAAGGCTGTGGAGGCCAAGTCACTGAATATATTTAAGAAGGAGATAGATAGATTTCTAGACAAAAAAGGCATCAAGGGGTATGGGCGGAGAGCGGGAATATGGTATTGAGAAAGAGGATCAGCCATGATCATATTGAATGGCGGAGCAGGCTCGAAGGGCCGAATGGCCTACTCCTGCTCCTATTTTATCTATCTTTCTATGGACTGTATGTGGTTAAAACCTACCAATAGGAGGCCAAACAATGTTATTAAAGATGTAAATGAAGTATGTGAAATGCTTCAAACACAACTCAGTAACTATGTATGACTGGACTACAACTTTTAGTTTAGGCTGTACGATGTAACTTCGGGTGCATTTGCACTCTGGATTTCCTGTCAGTGGAAAATGGTTTACACTCCACATTAATGCTCAAACGATGCAGTGTAAATGTGAAGCAAAGGCCTGACACTCTTTTGGAAACCATTAACAAAACCCCCGGCTTCAGGCCTTTCCTGAATAACTACTTTGTAGCCTGGGCCTGCTTATCCAAACACAGCCTTTTATCCATTACTCGGTGTGCCTGGTCTCCTGTTTCTGTCCCTTTTGCCCATCCTACTCCCTTTCGCTGCCTGATCATCTTATCCTGGTTTCTGCAGAAGCTTACTTCACCTTGTAACAAAAACGGAAAATACTTGGAAACACTCAGTGGGTCAGGCAGCATCTGTGGAGAAAGGAAAAAAAGTGAACACTTCAGATATAACCCTCGGTTGCATAATGAAGGGTGCTGATGAAGGGATATACCCGAAACGTTTGGGGTAATTTTAATCAAACCGGCCTGCTGGGAAACTTATGCGATCCGATCGGCCGCCCATTTTATACGTTGGAAAGTGAAATCGGGCAGCGTGTTAAACGAGTAACCCGTCTGATCGCCTCAGTTTCCCACCAGGTCGGTTCAGTTAAAATTACCCCCATTGACATTTTTCCTTTCTTCACGGATGCTTCCTGACCCGCTGAGTGTTGCTAGCATTTTCTGTCTTTGTTTCAGATTTCCAGCATCCGTCAGTGTAAGCTGGCGAGGCCCGTTACTTCAGTGCACCTGTAACCCAGGTAACTGACCTTCGAAATGGCCAAGTCTTCTTGAAGCAGGACTGCACAAGTCTAAAACATGCTAAAGGAAGTCTGATCAGGCAAACGTGTGTTTCTAGTTAGAAATTGAACTCGGGAATTGCCGGAAATAAATGCATAGGATGCACCAAAAAAAGAGGTACGCACTGAAGGTGAGGTCAACCAATAAAGGATCTGTGCAAGGATCCTAAAGGTTATTAAAATGTATGCAAACAATTTGGTTCCCCTGGCCATAGACAACCCCTATCCTGTTCCAATCAAATGATGAATAAACATTTACTTAGAGGCAGAGTTACAAACCGATTTGATACTGATTAGATTCAGAGTTTTATTTAACAATATTAGAATCTGACCCCAGTGTGTCAGGAATCAATCAGTTAATTTACATACTTTGTACATGCGTGTGGGGACATTTCTAAATTAGGTGTCAACCACATAATTTGTTTGGTTGTAATTATAGTTTCAATGTATAAATAGAAATGCAACTGAGCGTCAGTAAAGCCATTTGCATTCGGTACAACAATGTTACGCATCATTTGTACTGGTCTTACTTTCCATCTCTGCCTTTCAGTTGCAATTTTCAGATAAAAATTACTTAATAAGATGCAAATTAAACTTTGAGCTAAAACTGAGCCCTTGAGGCAAAATTCCGAAATTATCTCATTTGTATTGAGAGGTAGGATGATCTGTATTAGATTGATACAGCACTCCTGGCTAAGTTTACAGTATATTATTTTCAGCAAGACGGAGAGTATAAATGATATAATATTTACCAGAATTAGGTTAGGTTTCAGTCACCTGCACAGCGAGGGAGAAATGATGCTAAATATATTCCGTGGGTGCAGAAGCTCTATTAACCCTTAAGTGTTAAGGTCATAAGAGAGTAATGAAGATCTTCCTTATATGATGTTATAAATTCTTAAGGCGTTCCTAATCAGTCCTAAGCACAATTTTATGATGTCAAAATACTCTCACTTGGCTATTGCCTGAAATATGTACTGAATGTGCCCATTTCCATGGCAACTCTCGGTCTCATAATAGTAATGAAGGGGACATTCCACTCGAATGTTTTCAGAGAGATAATGTATTTTCAATTCTAGTCATTCAATTGTAGCATCATTTTTCACATTTCTTTTCAGCAATTGGCAACAAAAAAATAGCTAGATCAGTATGTGGAAAAAATGAGTGGCAAAGGAAATGGTGGGAATTCTGAGGGCGACTTGACAACAAGTGACTGGGCGATCTCCTTAAGGACTTCTCCTTCTCAAGTTTACAAATGAGTTCAAGGACTGACTTCACCATACACAAGGTAAGAATTTAAAGGACACGAGGATAGAAAGAAGAAAGACCAGAACTTGCATTGAATCGTTCCTTGTCACACCCTCGCATGACCCAAAGCACTTTAGAACCAATTTATTGGGCCAAAAATTCGGCTGAATACGGGAGAGTACGAACTGTGCACTCTCGCGTATTCGTTCCCGAAGTGCCGGTTTCATGCATGCACTGGAAACCGGCACTTCCGGTATGGCGAAGGGGGCGGTTCCTAGGTGAACCACGTGCGCACTAGAGGCTGTGCGCACGCAGCACACTTAGGTTTTTTTTCAGGTTTCAACGCGAAGGTAAGTATGGAAGATTTTACACATGAAAAAAGGAGGCGTAAGACCCCCTTTTAACAAGGTAAGTAGTTAATTAAGTATTTTTAATGTTTTTCAACAGGTTTATCTTTTTTAGAGACTTTAAAGAAAGGTAAGTTTATTTTTATAACTTTTAAAGAATTTAAATTTTTTCAAAAATTTAAATTTTTGTTTAAAGTGGTTAATTTATTTAACTATAGTTATTTTATTAATGTGATGGTTTTTAAAAAAAAATTATTTGAGGTTTAGCTGTTCTTTTGGGGACAATTTGTATTCATAGTTTTGACAGTTCTTCCTGTCAAATCTATGAATGAAAGATGGTGTGCTGCCATTGGCTCTCCATGGCCCACGTGATCCCAGAGGTCGCATCGAACTAACTGCACCTCTGGGACACGCACACACTGCGCGCCGGCACCAGGGAGAGGCCCAGGAACCGAAGTTCGTGTGGGCCCGAAACACAACGGCAGGCGCGGTAGGTAAGATCGCGCGCGATCCTTACCCCCGCGGCAAGCCTCGGAGTCAAATTTCTGGGCCATTATTTTTCAAGGACAGATGCTGTTCTGTAGGCCTACTCAGCAGCCAGTCTGGACATAGCAAGATCACATAAGAACATAAGAAATAGGAGCAGGAGTAGGCCATTCGGCCCTTCATGCCTGCTCCGCCATTCAATGAGATCATGGCTGATCTTCTGCCTCAACTCCATTAACCGGCCCTATCGCCATATCCCTTGATGCCCTTATTATGTATTGCAAATAAATGACCAGATAATCTGTTTTTGGTGCTATTGTTTGAGAGAGGGCGGTTGGCCAGGATACCAGGAGAACTCTCTGCTCCTCTTCAAATAGTGTCTTGGGATCTTTCACATCCATCTGAGTAGGCAGAAAAAAAGAAGAAAAGGAAAGGTTGCATTTATACTGTGCCTTTCTTGGCCTCAGGATGTCCCAAAGCGCTTTACAGCCAATGAAGTACGTTAGAAGTGTAGTCACTGTTGTAATGTAGGAAATGGTGAGGGATTGGGAAATGTTGGTGTTCAGAGGGACCTGGGTGTCCTTGTACATGAATCACTGAAAGTTAACATGCAGGTACAGCAATTCGGAAAGCAAATGGTATGTTGGCCTTTATTACAAGAGGATTTGAGTATAAGAGTAAAGACGTCTTACTGCAATTATATAGGGCCCTGGTGAGACAACACCTGGAGTATTGCATACAGTTTTGGTCTCCTTACCTAAGGAAGGATATTCTTGCCATAGAGGGAGTGCAACGAAAGTTCACCAGACTGGGTCCTGGGATGGGGGGATTGTCCTATGAGGAGAGATTGAGTAGACTAGGCCGATATTCTCTAGAGTTTAGAAGAATGAGAGGTGATCTCATTGAAACATACAACATTCTTACAGGGCTTGACAGGGTAGATGTAGGGAGGATGTTTCCCCTGGCTGGGGGAGTCTAGAACCAGGGGTCACAGTCTCAGAATAAGGGGTCAGCCATTTAGAACTGAGATGAGGAGAAATTTCTTCACTCAGAGGGTGGTGAATCTAACATGAATCTTGTTATTCATGTATGAAGTAATACTGGGAAGCCTGCTGGTGGCGCTGTCCAGGGAGAGTATAAATACTCGGGCATGGACATTCCTTAACAGGAACTAGTGAAGGACACAACTAGATCTCCATGTTGAAAAACAGTTGATTAAAGCTTTGTTTAACGCTTAGACCAAGTGCCTAGGCGTTTTCTTACATCAGAATCTTTGGAATTCTCTACCCCAGAGGGCTGTGGAGGCTCAGTCGTTGAGTATATTAAAGACAGATCGATAGATTTTTGAATATTAAGGGAATCAAGGGATATGGGGATAGTGCAGGAAAGTGGAGATGAGGTAGCAGATCAGCCATGATCTTATTGAATGGTGGAGCAGGCTCGAAGGGCCAAATGGCCTACTCCTGCTCCTATTTCTTATGTTCTTATGAAACACGGCAGACAATTTGCACACAGCAATGCGATAATGACCAGATAATCTGCTTATGATGTTGGTTGAGGGATAAATATTGGCCAGGATACCAGGGAAAATTCACCTGCTCTTCTTCGAATAGTGCCCTGGGGTCTTTGATCTTCACCTGAGAGGGCAGACGGGGCCTCGGTTTAACATCTTATCCGAAAGACGACACCCCCGACAGTGTAGCACTCCCTCAGTACTGCACTGAGGTGTCAGTCTGTGGAGTGGGACTTGAACCGGCAACTTTCTGACTCCGCGGTGAGAGTGCGACCCGCTGAGCCACGGCCGCCACCTTAAAGGATCTCAGCTTAACATCTCATCTGAAAGGCAACACCTCAAGTATCATGGCCGTCTCTCAATATGGCACTGAAGTGTCAGCCTAGATTATGGAATAAGGTGCTTGAATGCACAAACCTCTGACCCAGAGGCAGGCACGTTAACAACTGAGCTAAATGAACACTCTGAAGGCTAATCGATATTTGAAATTGGGTCATGATGGCTGTGATCTTTTTGGACCAGCCCATTGAAAAAATGATAATTTCAGTACCCGTACAGTCCTGTATTCCTAAGTACATTGGGACATATTGCAGAGAAGGAGTGTGAGTTAGTCAAGTACATCTAGTGATGTGTCATTGGTATCTATGTTGTCCTGTAGTTTGCTTTTTTGCCTTTGGGAGTTGGGCGGAACTTTCTCGGGGTTTTCCTGATGTTAGCCCAGTTTGTTTCTCTTTTTTTGTCTTCTCCAGAAATTAGGATTACTAGCGATTGTGGAGACTGGTGCATGAGGTTGCACTGCCGATGAGCTTGGATGGACCTGATGTGTCTTCTTGTCCTTGTCTCCATATAGTTATATGTTTGTATGAAGATATTGTGCCTGTGCTGAGAATGTCTTATCTTGGCTCTCATTTAGGCGCTACACTGTTGTTCTAGAATGTGGGAAAGTTTTGAAGAAGGCCATCTCAATATATGCTGTAGTGTACAGGTACTGTCTCTCTCTGTGTGACATTATCAAAGATGATCATTTTAAAAAGTAATTCATGTGAAGTGCTTTGTGACATTTCTCAGATATGTGATAAGATGTTGCATAAATGTAAGTCTTTCATTAATATATTCCAGTTATGACAAACTATAGTAGTAAATTTATGAAGTTACTTTTATTTGTGTGGTTACATAAAAGCATTTAAGCTTCTCTTTGGATTCATAAGTCAGCTGTGAATGAGTCATTATTTGAAAAGTATTACTGAATACCAAAAATCCGCATTAAAAAAAAATATACTAGTGACTCTCCCGTGTCCTTGCTCATATTAGTCTGAGGAAATAGTGGACTGGATTTCCCTCTTTGCGTCAGGGTGAGATGTCCATCCACCCCGCTCCCTCCCACCCCATGTGACTTCAACCCATTTACTGAGTTGGGGTTAATTCAGCATGCAGTTTATGAGGGTAAATTCATGTTGCCAGTGAGAGCCCAATATTATTCGAAAGTTAACTTTGCTTTCAGTTTTATTTAGAACAGGTTAGAAAATTGGTACCACAGTGCTGTAACTGTAGCTTCATCTACCCACAATCCCTTCGAGCAGGGCTGTCCCTGGTAGCATGTCATCAATGAATTTACCCTCATATAAGCTGAAAACATGCTGGAACCTATTGATTGAGATGTTTATCCAATATGTGAGACAGGAATTATAACACATCAGTAATTGTATTACTTCTGTGCTGTTTGCCTGGGTTCATCCACCGGATAAGTATCTCAACCAATAAAAGACCAGCATGTATCCTTTATCTTAATAGTTCATAACTATAGAACAATAGTAGCTAAATAAGCCAAATAATCTGTCCTACACGCTCTTCCTCCTCCCTACAACTGCCTTGGAATCAAAACACATCTCACCATTTCCTACTCAAAGCTATTCTTTCCCAAGATCTCAAAAAACTTAAGAAGCTTAACTGGACCAGCCATATCAACATCGGGGCTACAGGAGCAGGGCAATGCAGATGCTGGGGACATTGTAACAAGTCGCTCACCACCTGAACCCTCAAAGCCCCTCTACCATCTACAAGGTTCAAGTCAGGAAAGTGATAGAATATTCACCACTCACTTGGATGGAAGCAGCTGCAATGGCACTCAAGGAACTCAACACCATCCAGGACAGTGCCGTTCCTGTGATTGGTACCCCACCATTGGACCAATATCACCCTCTATCAGCACCTTGTGGCTGCAGTAGGTACGACCTACAGGATGCAATGCACCAACTTACTGAGGTGACTTCAATGGCACCTCCTTCCCCTGCGACCTCTACCATCAAGAAAAGGAAGAGAAGTAATGTCATGGAAACACCATTGCCTCCATCTTTCCTTTCAAGTCGTACAGCATCCTGAGTTAGACATATATCGCTGTTCTTTATCATCGCTAGGTCAATATCCTGGAATTTTCAACCTGACAGCATTGTGGGAGCACCATCACCACAAGGACTGCACTGGTTCAAGGGGAAGGCCTACCACCACCTTCTCAGGGTAATTAGGGATGGGCAAAAAATGCAACCTTGCCAGCATCACCCACATCCTGCGAATAAAAGAAATTCAACAAAACCTGTCGGGTTTCTGTTTCTAACATTTTACCAGTTGAAGTTCTGCTTCGGTTGTGATGGTAAATGTAAAACTAAAAATTTATTTTTTTCATATTAAGGGTGGATCAATTGGGTGACCTTGGGTTATGGAGCTGAGCTTGGATCAGTGATGCTGTGGGCAGTTTTGGTTCAGGGAGAGAGAGAGAGAGAGAGAGAGTGAAGCAATGGTTCAGAAAGAGAGGCTACGTGTGGCTGAAGAGAAGAATGAGCGAGACCTGAGATTATTGAGGGGTTTGAAAACGCCAGAAGAATCTTTACTGGATGTCTTGGGTGGTTTGATCAAGACTTAATAATTGGTTGATTTGCAAGTATTCCTATGCGAATTACCCAATGGAGGAGTAAGCATTTGGAAAGGTCGGAAGAGAAATTTTGAACTTGCTGCTCATTCTTATCAAATTGGTCCCCATACTAAAACTATAGGGCAAATCTTCTAGTCCTGGCACTAAAACTGTGAAACTTGGGGCCAGCAAGTGTAACACTCACTGAAATCACACTGGGCTAATCTGAGGTCTATCTCATTTTAATGAATGGAACACAACACGGTTTGTTAATCGATTTACAGACTGCCGCACAAGAGTTCCTGATGTGCATCACATTCTGTGCTGAGAGCACTAAGTTGTAACATTTACCCAGAGCATAGTATTTGACCTTTCATAACTGGCCAGATGAGCTCCAATGCTCTTTTCCAGTCCTGTACATTCTTGTGGTCATGCTGTGAATACGCACTATTCCAGTGATTGCCAAGGCACAGCTATAGCTTGCATCAATATAAAAAGTAAAACTTTTAAACAATTTGTAAGTGCCCGATCCTAATTAACTCTTGATTAATGGAAGTCAGATGATTTTGCCCAGTAACATAATATTGACATAAGCTTTTGAATGATTGCACTGCAGTGTAAAGTTCTGTATCATTTTATTAAGTAATTAGATTTCATTCTGAGACATGAATTAAAATCAGAATGAAAATTGCCACAGCTGTTGGGAGATTTTCCCAGATTAGCACCACTGCCTAAATTTAGCACAAGCCTGAATTAAATGGTGTTTCATAAAGCACTGCTGATCTGCCCATCTTCTGCCACTTAACTGCCTGGTTGCCTCTGGTGATGCTGCAGCGACTCTACCACTTGCAGCACTGACAGGATTTCGCAACTGGGCAATGGTGGGCTCCCACTTGGCAGCAGGAATCTTGCCTGGGGCTCTCTGTACATGACGGAAACTGAATCGGGGCTTCAGTGGTGTTGGGGGCCCAACAGAAGCCCTACCCCGTGCCAGAACACCACAGTTGGGAGGATAATCCTGGCCTGTGTGTCCACTAAGATGTCTATCCCTCCTGCCTTCTATTTATTCCAATGAACTCGGGTCCTGTCTGACTCGGACAGACCATTGGACAGATTAATAAGGGTTGGGTGGGGTGGGGCGGGGAAAGAGTTTCTCATCCTGATGTATTCAAGGGACTGGCCCTCGCTGCACTTCCATGTGAAAATTAGTTATCCGCTAAGATTAAAAATCAACATAGCCATGTCTGGTATACCAGCCAATAATTATTTATGTAACTCATAATATGAAGCAATGAACATGCCCAGTTTGCAACCCTGGAGACTGAGTTGTTTCAGTCTTCAGACATCATCTTGTTACATGTTGAGGAGGTCTAGTTCAGTTCATTAGTCAATGTTGCTAAAATGTGCTGCCAATCTGGGGAGACAACACTTCCTTTGGGCAGGATGGAGGACTAAAGGAGCAGAGACTTTAATCGATAGGGCCAATAATAGTGCCATATTTTGCAATTTCTAGCAAAGTTATTGCTCATTTCAAAAGCCTACAGATTCAAAGATTATTCATTTTACGTTCTAAGAGGGTGAGAAGTTCGATCGATCAACACCTTGGCCCAGAAATTGATCTCGCTCTGTTCCCGCGGGGGTAAGGCTTTCCCGCGATCTCTCACCTCGCTTGTGCTTTTTCAGATCCAGCTCGCACGAACTTGATGTTCTAGAGATCAGCTGGGCAGTGCTTGCGTATCCCACCGGCGTAGTGAATTCGTGCGAGCTGTGGGATCACGTGACTCAGTTAGAGCCAATGGCAGCACACCATCTTCCATTCATAAGTTTCACATACTGCTGTGAAATCTATGAATCTTACACCCCCCCAAAATAACAGCTAAACCTCAATTAAATTAAAAAAAAAACCATCACATTAATAAAATAAGTATAGTTAATTAAATTAACCATTTTAAATAAAAAATTAAATTTTTGAAAAAATTTAAAATCTTTTAAAAAGTTATAAAAATAAACTTACCTGTCTTTAAAGTCTCTAAAAAAGATATACCTGTTAAAAAAAATTCAAAAAAATACTTAATTCACTACTTACCTTCTTAAAAGTGGGTCTTACTCCTCCTTTTTACATTTCTAAAATCTTCAGTACTTACCTGCGCGTCCAAAGCATGAAGTGCACAGCGTGCGCGCAGCCTGTAGCGCGCACGCGGTGCACCGAGGAACCGCCCCCTTTTCAAAAGAGCAATTGCCGGTTTTCAGCGCATGCGCAGGGCATGCAGAAAACCGGCAATTGGAGTGGGAATACGCGAGAGTACGCACTGCGTACTCTCGCGTCGCTGGATCAATTTCTGGGCCCTTGATTTGTTTCTTTCCTCACAGCACCACTGTTCCTCCAACCAGAAAAGCAGAATGATCTAGGGTGTGGACTTCTTCATCAACTCTGTCAGTGTGCCGACTGGAGCTCGTGCAAATGGGGTGGGGGGGGGGAGCTTGTAGAGAAGAATGCTGATCAAGTTTTGCTCTCTCTTTGAAATAAATCTGACTAATGTGATTCAGAAAGGACCAAACTTGCCTTCAGCAGTGGTAAATGGCAACCACTTAACGACCCCAGCTAACCGCAGTAGTGCATTCCACTGCCTCCCATCCTCTGTGTGAAGGTACCATTATCCTTGGCAACCCTGCAATTTGAATGCACAGCTTCTCATTAAACAGTAGGCTCCTCTTTTACATAATTGTGAAACGATGTGATGGACAACGGGTGTGTTTTGATGAAGGGTACACACCTGAAATCTTAACCTGCCTTTTCTCTTTTCAGACACTGACTGACTGACTTGCTTTCTGTGTTCTGAAAGCTGTAAAGGATGTTTGTTATTCAAAGGGTTAATATTCTGACTTGGGGTTATGGCAAGAGAATTACACAGGAATCACAACACAGAAACAGGCCATTCGGCTGAACCAGTCGGTGTTGGTCTTTGTCCTCCCCATGAGCAGTAGTCCTAATCCCATGTGCCCATCCTGTGCCCATAACCCTTTACTCCGCTTTCCGTCAACCACCGATCTGACCTAGCTAACCCCAGTAGTGCATTCCACCGCTTCCCATCCTCTGTGTGAAGGTACCATTATCCTTGGCCGACACTCTGTCAGTTTGTATTTGGATATCGTCCTAGGCTGAAGTAATATGAATGGTGACACTAAACTAAATGACCACTCATTATGAGTTTCAATTTAGGAGTTGGGCTAGGGTCAGCAGATTGCTTATGCTGATCAGAATGATTTGGAGTTGTGATTACCATAACCAATTTAAATTTTATTGATTTAACCTTCTGAATGTTGTAATTGAACACAGATGTTGGGTAGTGCCTCCCAAAGCTAAATTGTAGTTTGAGGTACACGCCAGTATTTTGCAACAATCAATAAGCAGTCAGTCACATTAACAACTAAACAGCTCCATTAACATACTGCGATGTTTGTTGGACTTTATTTTTATTTATCGTTCTGTCAATGAACCACAGTTGTTAAATGACGCTGTGCAAAAGTTAATTAGGCCACAAAAATTAATACCATGTTTTTTTGCATCAGCCTGTCTATGTGATTCACCATTTATAAATAGATTTGTTTCTGTGTTACGCAGTGAAAATAGCTAACGAGTCTCCTTAGTTATCTGGCGAATGTCATTCAAACTGTGGTATTATGTCATGAAATAAACAGCCAGTTCCTCTTTAGGTAGGTTTCTCATCGTGGTCCAGACACTAAGCTTGTCGTCTTTGGACTTGTTCAAATACAGGCACTCAGGGTGCACTTATATTACAACTGCAGCTCTGGTGCGAAGTGGTTTTGCTTTGTGCTGATGCTGCAGTTGTAAGTGCAGCCTGAATCCAGTCAGGATTCAACCTGGCAAAGCAGAGTGAGACTCGCTGGAGAAGAAAGTCTCATTCCCATTCACTTTGGAGTCAGTTTTGGCCTTAACACCCAATTTACACAGGATTTGTGTCAGTGTGAAGCTGAAACGGCATTGCACCAATGCTAAACCTGTATGCCCCGAATTGCCACAGGTGAGTTGCACCGCTTTTACACCAGTGGAAAATCAGCTGCGCCCATGGATGGTCTGGAGAGATATTTACATGCAAAATTCCTGGATTAGCTCATTTGCATATCCGTTGGAGTAGTGAGTGCTGTAAAACCTGTGTTAAACGGGAGTAATTTGCTGGGGTGTATGGAGATTAGTGTGCCGCCTTTAAGAAGACAGTTCATAGAAACCTAAGAACAGGAGTAGGTCATTCAACCCCTCGAGCTTGTTCTCCCATTCAATTAGACCATCTGTACCTCAATGCCATTGACCCACCTTTGACTCATATCCCTTAACTAACAAAAATCTATCGATCTTCATCTTGAAAATTTCAATTGACCCACCATTCACTGCCTTTTGGGGAGCGAGTTCCAGATTTCCACTCCCCTTTGTGTGGAGAAAGTGCTTCCTGATTTCTGGCTGAAGATGGTAGCAGCAGACTGAGTGAACAGACAGCAGAGAAGCAAGAACCGTGCTTGGCTCACCGAGTTGACTGTCAGATAGCTGGACTGCATGTCCCATGGCATGTTTTTGTGCCACTTTTCAAGAATATCTCACACCAGAGCAGCTGCCATGGGCAGCCAAAGAAGGCACCACGGTACAGGGCACAGAGGCAGAGAAGAGGGTGCCACAATTTCTCGGCAACAGACCTGCAAGCCTTCCTGAATGAAATTGAGCTCCGGAAACACAGACTGTTGGGTCACTCATGTTGTGCCATGGAAGAGGGAGGTAGCAGTGGCACCCAGTGCCAGCGCTGTCACCCCCAGGGCTGCCAAAAGCTGAATGATCTTATCAGGGTAGGCAAGGCAACACACAAGCTACTCTCCCTTTTCTGCCTTGGGCACTCTGGCATCTATATACTCATCACCCTCTAGATGTAACAGCTAAACAACTGACCCTTCACAATGCACTCTGGTTAAGGGATCACTAACTCAGATCTTACAGTATGACTACCCATCTCCCCTAAAAGCAATTGCTTGCATGCACAACCCTAAAATCCCTTCCCTACTACAACAGGGTGATACCACCACATCTTTTACACCAGCTATCCCATGCCACTGGGCACATACTCCTCAATTGCAGCCATCACCTTATTTACTCATTCTCGCAGCAGGAGAAAATGGCGCACAATGCCCACGAGAGCCAGGCCACGGGAGGGGGCATCCCCAAACTGAAGGATCTCGTGGTCTAGGAGGAGAAGGCCATGGAGCTCATGGGGAGCCACTTTGCTCTTGCTGTGAAAGAGGGTGAGGTCAGGGTCATAGTGCCAGCACAAGGTTAGTGACTGAGCACCTACACTGTCCCTGTGGCAACTCTGTGAAGAACGACACTGCCCATTTCTCTGTCTCCTTAATCCCAAGAGGGTAGCACTCACCATTATTAACTTGTACCCTCACTTCCTGCAGCAAAAAAGGATACAGGAGGAGGAAGAGGAGGAGCAGAAGGCATAAATTTCTTCATTGTCGACTATGACACTGATAATGATGAGGAAGAGGATGGTGAAGACTAGGCCACGGAGGAGTCCTGGAGATGGAGCCTGCACCATACCCCTCTGTCCCAACCCCCTCAAAGTTACCCGCTGCACCGCTTGCTTTGTCCCTCCCACACTCCAGCTTGGGTATTTTCACCCAGTGTGGGGGCGGGTGGCAGTGGGCATTAGATAGAAGATGCTGTTCCAGGTGAGTCACAGCATGAGGGAGCCGGAACAGTGGGAAGTGGGTGAAGATGTGTCACCTTACCAGCCAAAGCTGGGGAGAAGGCTAACCATGGCTTTGCAGTTTTGGGACCCAGATGACATCTGAAAAGAAGGATGTTCTAGGAACATCGTATCTACATGCAGGCTCTGAGGTCATTCCCCGAGGACTCAGCAGGTGAATTGTGGGAAGAGTGTAAGGGAGGGCGGGGGGGGATCAATTGTGTAAATAGCTTCCACCCCATTTTGCTGCCAACTAAAGTTACTTGTCCTGATTAGATGCTGAAGTTATGCTGAAAGTGGTGTGCAAATTCTAGAAGGTAATGTGAATGCATCCTCAGAACATGTAGAACTGCGCTGATTAGTCAGCTAATTAAAACAGACTAGTCCTTTGTGGTAAAATTGCTTTCACTTACAGCAAGTGTTGGCAGGCTATTCTTTTGTGGGGGCACATCACAGTTGAACTTGACCCTGTCCTCACTCAGTGAAAACTTACACCCATACACACACACACACACACACACACACACACACACCCCTAGCGAGGGTCACTGGATATCAATTAGGAGCAAGAGTCCTGGTTGATTTTTTTAGCTTCCTAACCCAAGGGTGCTGAGGCCAATTGTACAATCCCTACTGCCACCCCAGCTGAGGCCAGTTAGCTCACACACCAGGGATTTAACCTAAGGCCTTCCTGGTCTATAAGGCTGAGTCTGGGTGAACTTGCTGAGTCATTGGAAGAGTGTGACCACAACTTTAAGTTAACCTCAAAGCTCTTCTTTTCTGTTCATTAGCCCTGTCGATATACTTTAACATCTGAAATGCTTATGCGGTATCTTATTCCAGTCAGGCATATTGCCCAAGGCCTTAAATCTGTATGGCCCTTGCAGGATGAAGGAAAGGAATGATCCTTTCTGGTTTTGATTGATTTTTTTTTTCTAGAAAACTGTACTTTGAACACTATTGCTCCCAATAAAAGTGAATCATTTCATAGGGAAAACCAAGTAACTATCAAAAGAACCTGAAAGTGAATTAAATAAAGGCATTAGGCGACAGTGAATTTGAGATAACACTTAGGAGTTCAGCTTGAAGTGACCATTCTCTCCAAAATCGTCATCAGAAGAGAGTTTCTATTACTGGCCCCAAACTCAACACCAACACCGGTTTCAAAAAATGTCGTTGCAAGCTTGAGGTAGTTCACATTTGTACACCATCTTGTGTGATTTGACATTGTACAAATGAAATGCGAAAGATAGATGTGGTCCACTATACAATTACATCATATGACCAGTTTTAATTAAGAAAAGCCTACAGCTATCCTGCCACTCTTTTATGTTTCTCAATATATTTTTAAAAATTCATTCTAGGGCTGTGGGCGTCGCTGGCAACCATCCCGAGTTGCCCTCGAAGGTGGTGGTGAGCTGCCTTGAACCGTTGCAGTCCGTGTGGTGAAGGTGCTCCCACAGTGCTGTTGGGTATATTCAATATGCTGACACGTTGAACCTCTTTCTTTACAAGGTGTAACGCAATTGTTTTGATTGTGTGACTTTTGGCAAATTTGTGATAAATGATTAGTCGCACAACACCAGGTTATAGTCCAACAGCTTTATTTGAAATCACAAGCTTTCGGAGCACTGCTCCTTCATCAGGTGACGAAGGAGCAGCGCTCCGAAAGCTTGTGATTTCAAATAAAGCTGTTGGACTATAACCTGGTGTTGTGCGACTTCTCACTTTTGTCCACCCCAGTCCAACACCGGCATCTCCGCATCATGATAAATGATTGATAAGTGATATGTTCGCTCTGTACTTTGACAAAGGAAGTTCAAAAGGCTTATCTTCCACAATCAAGATTGATCCTCCCACTGAGGGAGGACTTAGACAAAGCATTAGATTAAGAAGTAGGACAGGCACTCCTTCTAGGATCACCAAGGGGAAGCACAATGGTAATGCCCAGTTCAAACAATAAATTTGACGCATTTAATTTCTCCTTAGTCTAAGTGTTCCTTTTTGAGGAAGGGCAATATTCAGAGTATGTCAGGATGGTGTAACATGGCCTTTTCGTGCCTCCCCAATTGTGTTGCAAAATGCTGTGCCTGGGCTTGGATTTCCACAGTGGCTGATAGGCCCAGTGCTGCCAGAGGAGCCTTGCAAAATCAGGGGTTAAATTTTCCGTCCGCCTCACTTCACAAGAATGGTTGGCAACGGAAATGCAAATAGGCCCACTGGTGCTTCTCGGATTGGGATTAAGGCACATTGTGGAGTAGAGGAGGTTTAACTCTCCATCTAACCCATGCTGTACAATTCTGAACAGCAAAAGTAGTGCAGTGACATCCATCACCTTAATGAGCGTAGGATTCACCAAAACTGAAATAAATTAACAAAGCTGTATTGATTCTCTGAGGGCTCAAACTTCATTCGTTTTTTTAAATAATTCAGTAGTTGTTTTGAACAGTTTTGAGAAATTGTGGCGTTGTGCAGACATAGGTTACATTTCAAAAGTTGTACCTTGTTTAAAACTCAAAAGAATAATAATGGTAAGTGGAATAAACACTTATCTTCCTTGGTGCATGCCTGAAACTTGTATTTTTTAATTACAGTGGAGGACTATAAATACTACCCAGCCATACGTTAGAAGACAGTGTTAATATCACATTCATATCTAACACCATAATATGCCAATTGTGTAGAACATTTTAAAAAGTGTATTAATAAAAATAAAAGGTGAGTAGGATATTGGACAGTCATTGGTCCCATGAAGTCCTGAGTAGCTAAATTATAATAATTGCAATTAAAATCAAAATTTCAGCAAGTGGTTTGAATAGCTCGCTACAATCTAGTAATCTACAAATGTTGCTATCAGTGAGCTATCGGTAAGCTACATGTTCAGAGTTAAAAAAAAAACATTCTTGCAGCCTTTGCTCTGAGGCACAATCCATCCTATCTACAGTGATGACTTTCATTTCTATAGCTGGCCTACCTCTTTTGATGGGAAGGAGGAATTATGGATTTTTGATTCATCAATGTTCATGGGGTAATTTTTCTGGGCTCTACCTCTACCGAATAGCACCACTAGTTGTGAGTGTGAGTCGGAGATGGCGCTATAACGTAGCTCCGATTCTCTGACCTGCACTCGCCGCTGGTGAGGCTGAGCACAGCAACTAAGCCTGGCGTAATTACTCCTCATCCTTCTTCTTCTTAGGCAGTCCCTCGGAACCGAGGATGACTTGCTTCCACATTAAAAATGAGTTCGCAGGTGACTGATGAGTTCAGTGCAGGACCTTCAGTCTCTGTCACAGGTGGGGCAGACGGTGGTTGAAGGGGCAGGTGGGTGGGGTGCTTGGGTTGACGTGCGCTCCTTCTGCTGTTTGCGCTTGGCTTCCGCTTGCTCCCGGCGAAGAGACTCGAGGTGTTCGGCGCCTTCCCGGATGTTTCTCCTCCACTTTGTGCGGTCTTGGGCCACGGATTCCCAGGTGTCGGTGGGGATGTTGCACTTTCTCAAGGAGGCTTTGAGGGTGTCCTTGAAGCGTTTCCTCTGCCCACCTGGGGCTCTCTTGCTGTGTCGGAGCTCCGAGTAGAGCGCTTGTTTTGGGAGTCTCGTATCAGGCATGCGGACGATGTGACCCGTCCATCAGAGCTGATTGGGCGTGGTCAAAGCTTCGATGCTGGGGATGTTGGTCTGAGCGAGAACACTGACGTTGGTGCGTCTATCCTGCCAATGGATTTGCAGGATCTTGCGGAGGCAGTGTTGGTGGTACCTCTCCAGTGCTTTGAGGTGCCTGCTGTACATGGTCCATGTTTCTGAGGCATACAGGAGGGCGGGTATCACTACTGCTCTGTAGACCATGAGCTTAGTGCCGGGTTTGAGGTCCTGGTCTTCAAACACACTCTTCCTCAGGCGACCGAAGGCTGCACTGGCACACTGAAGGCGGTGTTGGACTTTGTCATCGAAGTCTGCCCTTGTTGACAGTAGGCTCCCGAGGTATGGAAAGTGGTCCATGTTGTCCAAGGCCTTGTCATGGATTTTGATAATCGGGGGGCAGTACAGTGTGGCGGGGGCAGTTTGGTAGAGGGCCTTTGTCTTATGGATGTTTAGTGTAAGGCCCGTGCTCTCGTACGCTTCGGTGAAGGTGTTGACAATGGTTCGACCTCCGAGTGTGCGCAGACGCAAGCGTCGTCTGCATACTGTAATTCGACGACAGAGGATGGGACGACCTTGGATCTGGACTGGAGGCGACGGAGGTTGAACAGTTTGCTATTTGTTCTGTAAATTAGCTCCACTCCAGCGGGGAGCTTACTGAAGGTGAGATGGAGCATTGCAGCAAGGAAGATCGAGAAAAGCGTTGGTGTGATGACACAGCCTTTCTTGACACCGGTCCGTACGTGAATTGGGTCTGTGGTGGAACCATTGATCAGAATCACGGCTTGCATGTCGTCGTGAAGCAGGCGGAGGATGGTGACAAACTTTTGATGGCAGCCGAATTTGAGGAGGACACTCCATAATCCCTCACGGTTGACCGTGTCAAAGGCATTTTTGAGGTCAAAGAAGGACATATACAGCGGTTGGTGCTGTTCCCTGCATTTCTCTTGTAATTGACGCGCGGTGAAGATCATATCCATTGTGCCCCTTAGTGAGCAGAATCCGCATTGCGACTCTGGGAGGAGCTCTTCAGCCACTGGGAGAAGACGATTGAGGAGGATTCTTGCGATGACTTTCCCTGTGGCAGACAGCAGGGAAACTCCTCTGTAATTACTGCAATCGGACTTGTCACCTTTCTTGAAAATGGTCACAATTACGGCATCTCTGAGATCCCCTAGCATGCTCTCCTCCTTCCAGATAAGAGAAATGAGTTCATGAATTCGTGCCAGTAGTGCTTCTCCGCCAAGCTTTATTGCCTTGGCAGGGATTCCATCTGCTCCTGAGGCCTTGTTGTTCTTCAGTTGTCGGATGACCTTTTCAACCTCATGCCAGGCTGGGGTTGTGCTGAGGTGGTGGCGGGTAGCATGCTGCGGGATGGAGTTGAGGACACTCGTGTCGAAGACAGAGTGTCGGTTAAGGAGCTCTTTGAAGTGCTCCTTCCAGCGGGCACTGACTGCCTCCCTGTCCTTGATAAGTACCTCTCCATTCTTGGCCCGCAGTGGGGTAGGACCTTGGGTGCTTGGGCCGTAGGTGGTCTTGACTGCGTTAAGGAATCCACGCACGCACGTCCTCATAAGCTATCCTTAGTACAATGCAAGTGCTGGACTATGAGCTGGGATTCGTAAGTTCATCTCGACTGCCATTTATTTGGGGTAGATTTACCTCTCTACAGGGCCACATAGTGTAGGGAAGGAAACTGGCCAATAACGAACCCCCATTATTCTAGTAGACTTCTGTTTAGCTGAGCAAGGAATGATATTAAATTAGAGGAACATCCATGGGCTGCACCATTCACTCTCTCTGAGCTGTCTCACTTACCCTACTGAAGAGGATACCATAAAAACTGATTTAACTCTGAGGGAGACAGGAAACAGTTTCACAAGTAAAAACCATGGCAACCATTTCTTTAAAGAGATTAATTATACAATAAAATGGCATGTAATTACATTCCATTGTAACAAAGGCTGCACCTCAAACAAAAATGAGAAGGGTTTGACTTTTTTTTATTCATTCATGGGATGTGGGCATCGCTGGCAAGGCCAGCATTTATTGCCCATCCCTAATTGCCCTTGAGAAGGTGGTGGTGAGTCTCTGCCTTGAACCGCTGCAGTCCGTGTGGTGCAGGTACTCCCACAGTGCTGTTAGGTCAGGAGTCCCAGGGTTTTGACCCAGCGACGATGAAGGAACAGCGGTTTATTTCCAAGTCAGGATGGTGTGTGACTTGGAGAGGAACTTGGAGGTGGTGGTGTTCCCATGCGCCTGCTGCTCTTGTTCTTCTAGGTGGTAGAAGTCGCGGGTTTGGGAAGTGCTGCCAAAGAAGCCTTGGCGAGTTGCTGCAGTGTATCTTATAGATGGTACACACTGCAGCCATGGTATGCCGGTGGTGGATGGGGTGCCAATCAGTGGGCTGCTTTGACCTGGATGGTGTTGAGCTTCTTGAGTGTTGTTGGAACTGCACTCATCCAAGCAAGTGGAGAGTATTCCATCACACTCTTAACTTGTGCTTTGTAGATGGTGGAAAGGATTTCAGGAATCAGGAGGTGAGTCACTCGCCGCAGAATACCCAACCTCTCACCTGCTCTTGTAGCCACAGTATTTATGTGACTGGTCCAGTTAAGTTTCTGGTCAATGGTGACCCCCAGGATGTTGATGGTGGGGGATTCGATGATGATAATGCCATTGAATGTCAAGGGGAGATGGTCATTGTCTGACACTTGTGTGGCACGAATGTTACTTGCCATTTATCAGCCCAAGCCTGGAAGTTGTCCAGGTCTTGCTGCATGCTTATATATTATTTGCAGAACGTTACATTGACTGATTATTAGAAGTAACTTTTCTCTAGAAAAGAGAAGGCTGAGAGGTGACCTGATAGAGGCCTTTAAAATTCTGAAGGGGAATGCTAGGGTAGATATAGAGAAGATATTTCCACTTGTGGGGGGAGACCAAAACTAATGGTCATAAATATAAGATAGTCACTAATAAAGCCAATAAGGATTTCAGGAGAAACTTCTTTACCCAGAGAGTGGTTAGAATGTGGAACTCACTACCACAGGGAGTAGTTGAGGCGAATAGTATAGATGTCTTTTAAGGGGAAGCTAGATAAGTACATGAGGGAGAAAGGAATAGAAGATTATATTGATAGGGTTAGATAACTAGGGTGGGAGCAGGTTCATCTGGAGCAGAGACCTGTTGGGACGAATAGCCTGTTTCTGTGCTGTAAATTCTATGGCTGTGATTTTGCCGGCACTCAGCGGACCCGATTGGTGGCGGGTCAGCTGTGAAATTTAAAATGATTGACAGCGGATCGGGAACCCGCTGTCAAAACGCGCGCACCTGCATTTCCCAATGTGGGGTCGGCCAGCACTGAGCAGACCTGACAGGCAGCGACAGGGGATCCAATTCAAATCATTAGTGGCTTGTTTATAGTCACTTAACAATGCTTTTTTCCCCCAGATTTTTGAATTTGACAGGTCACCCACCGGTTTCCCGCTGTGCCTAGACCTCGTCTGTGATGCTGAGGCAGGAGGTCAGTGGCCATTGAATCAGCTGATGAATTGACAGCTTCAAATGTCAAGTCAAAGCTCCCAGCTGATCGGGAAATGTTCCCTTAACCACTAGCTTCTCTAAATTGCATTTCCACTACAGATTCAGAATGCTGCAAGTCTTTACACAAGTCTCCATCCAGTCTGACCTCATTACCTCTCCCACCATTGACAGATCACTTCTGTCATCTCTACTTCACCTACCATCTATTCCATAAGCATGGGTGCAATTTATACTCTCTCACCTTGGTCCTCAGAATCTGAACATGATCAGCCCCAACACCAACAGCACCAGGTACACCAGCAGCACCAACAACCACACCATCCTTCTCCGTAATCACCTGATGCTGCACAGGACAGAGGGCATCAGCACCTGACCACATTGCTGCCAGGGATGGCCTCACCATGGCCACATTTACTTCACTTGACGCTGCACACCCTGGCTGCCAAATGATGCGCCACTCCACACCAATGCATCCCTACAATGCCCAAGCCATTCCTTTCACACTCATCAGCATTGAGGAGGGTACTGTTATGTCTCACCATTCACTGCAGCTCACTAAGCCATTTCCAAAGGTGCACACAAATCTGTCCAAGAACGCAAAGAGTTGAAAATAAAGATTTCAATATTTGACAGTACATTAACAGAAACTTCACATGAATATTGGCTAAAACACACAAATGCCTACCCTTGTGTGGTGTTAGTTGGTATGATTGGACGAGGGGTGGCTAGTGAGAAGGGGAAGTGATAATGTAGATAGAGAGGAATGCATGGAGGTGCAAGGTAAGTTGGTGTGAGTAAGGATGTGCAGGAGTAGGGTAGGGAAGGTAGAGTGATGGGGATGTGATAAGAGGCACAGCAGGATGAGGTTGAGTGTGGCTTTGCAGTAACGTTTTGTGATCTACTGAGATCATTGAAAGGTTTGCGCCACTGCAGCCTGGTCCTCCTGACGACATTCCTGCTTGTGCCCTCCTCTGCAATGTGCAACCAGGCTGCGTTGGTCTCCTGGGGAGGTCTCTTCTGCCAATGGGAAGGGAAGAGAACCTCCCTGCGTGCTGTGACTCCCTCCATAAGCATATGGAGGGAATCATGGGAGAGCCTGGGTGCAGCCGTGCACCTCTGTGCAGTGCTTTACAGTGTTTGCAGCACCTCAATGCTGTAGAACACTGACAGCACAACTGTCAAAAACAATTTGCACATGGTCCCTTTAATGAAACCGGCTGATGATGTGTCATCAAATGACGTCATCAGACCCACTTCCTTCAGTTGGCCAGGAAACGCACTGGGCGGGCTTAACAAGCCCAATCAGGGGAAAGTCATGTCAGAGGCCTGAATGGAGACAGGAGCGGGGCCGAGACCCGCCACCGACGTCGCCCACCACGGACCCACCGAGGTAGGGAAAATCGCGGCCTTGGTTTCTGAGCTGGTGACTCTTACGGTCTAAAGAACTGTTGAAAATAAAAATAAAACCCACGAACGCTAGAAATCTGAAATAAAAACAGAAAATGCTGGAAGTGCTCAGTGAGTTTGGTTTGCATCTGAAAGGATGGGCTGACATTTCAGGGAGACACTTTATTACAATTGGATAGCGAAAATAGAAAAACTTATAAAAGACAAAATTACATAGAATTACATAGGCTGCGATTTTCCCGACCTCGACGGGTCCGAGTGTTCTAGGCACAGCGGGAAACTGGTGGGCGAGCTGTCAAATTCAAAAATCTGGGGGAAAAAAAGCATTTTTAAGTGGCTGTAAACAAGCCACTAATGATTTGAATCGGGTCCCACGCCGCTGCCTGTCGGGTCTGCTGCCCTCCTGGAGTTTTTTTTGAGGGGTACCAAAATGCCCCCCTCTTCTTCTCCCAAAGGCAGTGCTTGAGCTGTCGCTCCAAAGGGGTTGACAGCTGAGCAGCACTTTGTCAAAGTGGCCATTCTTCATGTGTGAGTCCAGGTTTCAATCGAAATGAACATTGAGAGAGGTGTGAAACGGGTGACCGATTCGCTGTCACTGATGCCCAAAGTCAAAATTACCCACAGTGAGCGTTGGAATGCTATCTAACCGTGGGGGCTGTCGGGATCACTCTTTCACTTGGCACTCTCTCTCGCGTGTACTTTTTTGGGCGGGGAGTGTTGGGGGGTAATTTTCACCTTCACTGGAGGAGCGGATGGTAGACCCTGCCCAATTTTCATCCCATTTCATCCGCTAGATGACTGCCAGGTGAAGAAGGTGCAAATTACCCCCAGTATGTGCAGGGCAACAGCTAACTTACATTAATCAACAATCGGTAATAAGTGTGAAATACCAGTTAAAAAAATCCCTGGAGGGGATGAGACACTGGTCTTTCAGCTCTGGGATCTGAGTTCCAATCTAGCCCTCCTCAGTGCTGGGGGACCGTTGCCACTGGACCCTGGCTGCGGCCTCCTGCCGGGAGTGTTCCCTCCCGCCCACCGGCCAGGCTGTCAATTTGGCCGGCTGCCGGGCGGGAGGCGGCCTTACAAGATGCTAATGAGGCCCTGCCGTTCAGATCAGCTGGGCCACCGCGTCCCAGGCCTTGCCCTATTCGCCAGTCGATTTCGGCCTCACCTGCATCCTCACTGGCTCTGTTAATATTGGGGCCAAAGTGCCTGAAATGGAAAGTGTTCCACTGCCCAACACTATCACCCTCCCAACACAATATCCTATTACATGGTGATTATGAAAATTCCAAATTGCTGTGAAATTTTATCTTCTGAAGGTTTGATAAAGGTTTAAATCTTTTCAAAGTAGAAGTAAAATAGGCTCTGAGTGTGCCCAGTGAGCCCGGGCTCTGAGAGTTTTCTTAGCGTTTCCTCTCCAGCCATTATTAAAAAATACTACCAGTATTTTATTTATTTCTGTCTCTTGATTGTTATTTTGTAATATGCTGAATTTTGTGCCATGACAATGGAGAAACACAAGCTAAAGAATAAGATAGCGCCATTTCAAAATCATCCGTGGAACATACCTCACCCAACAGACTACATCATTTCCAGCCAAGCCTGCCAGATAATTGCTGGTGGAACTGCAGCCAGACAATCCGCTGCACACTTATGGTCATAACCCACCTCCAGCCCTGTCCTCTCTTGTTATTTCTGATGGTCTACAATAAGCTAAATACAGAACAAAGAATGTGCATCCATGGCATTTGAGGCAGTGCAGAGGCCAGTGTTGGTGAAGGTGTATTCAGCCACTGCATACTGCGCACGCCTATTAGTTCCATGGTCAGCTTTGCCAATGAAATGAATGTATTCTTTATGAAGGCCGGGGTCTACAGTTCTTGGAGGTTTCTATGGCAACATCTTCTGGGTCATTGTCAATATTCAGCTTCTGTCCATGGCTCTTGCAAGGGTGTTTTTAGACAAGACTCTCCTAAGAACCAGCTGTTTGATCTACTTTCTACCTCAAATAAACCAGGCCCAGAAGATTGCCTTAAAATAAAAGAATCCTGACCACTGCCTGGGAAGTGAGCATTCAACTGCATGACCCTGTTTTGCTGGCCGCCTGGACATGAATGGAGTGGAGGACATTAATAAATTAAATGCCGTGACATTATCCCTGGTGGGGCCCAAATGTCTACATGGGTTCCATCAATAACATCCTGGACTTTGAGGAATCCTGCAATGTGGAAAAGCAACCAAAACTACTCAGCTCCCCCTTAAGAAGTCACTTCCTGCACCAGGTCTGAATGTTTCTACTCTTGATGTTTACTATTTATGGGTGGGTTATGTGCACAGTGAGATCCCATTGCAAAGGATGGGATTTTTGCACCTGTACTTAGCATCAAATTGACTATAGAAAGAATCTCTCTCACATTCTGGGGGCGATTTTCCCAGCCCTGGGGAGGCGGGTATGGAGGCGGGACTGCCGGAAAAATGGCAGAATCTGGGAGAGGGTACCCATCCTGCTCCCAACCCACCTCCGTGCCATCTTCCCAGGAGGCGGGTACCTGACCCCCGCTGGGTCCTGTCTCCTCGAGGCGGGAAGGGGATTAGTGCCAATTAACTGCCTGTTAACAGGTAATCAACAGGCAGATTTTTGGCTAATCCCTTTTTTGAGCCCTAAAGTGTGGGTTTCCTGATGGCTCCGAACCTCGCCAGGGTCAGCGAGGCGAGCCATGGGTCTGCGGGGTCGGAGGGGCCGAAATGTCTGGTGTGCAGGTGAGTGATGAGTGCAAGTGTGGAGAGGTAAGCGTGTGAGGTGAGTCTAAAGTGTTTTAATAAGATTACTTACCTTTGCTTCTTCCTCCAGGCTTCATCCCTTTTGGCTGCGGAGCTGCCTCATCTCACCGGCAGAGAAAGCAGAATGGCCGCTGCATTCTTAAATGCAGCAGCCTTCTGCTTTCTGCTCAGGAAAGCTTTCTAAATGAGCCTGTGTCCTAGGTCTCAACTTAGAAGACAGAGTGTTTGACAGCTTCACAGAGCTGTCAAACGATGACAATTCGTCTGTCGAAAAATCTTGACAGATGAAGCGTCATACGCTGACGTCATCTGTCACCGGCTTTCCCTTAATTGGCCGGCTAAGCCCGCTGGGCGGGCTTAACAAGGCCAATCAAGGGAAGATAGCGTGGGTTGGCCAGACGTCGATGGAGGCGGGACTAAAACCCGACAAGCAGCTTTCCCGCCTCCATCACTTCCCCATTGATAAAATCACCCCGTCTGTGTGGGAACAGTTTACAGCAGCCAAAGAGATCATCTGGAAATTTATAGGCAACACGATTGGAGTGGGAAGCTGATGAAAGGGATTCCTGTCCAAATTCCCAATCCACACTTCCTGGATCCGTTTGCCGGTGCCAGCATTTGCCCTGCCTGGAATTTGAGAAGAAAGAACTTTCATTTATATAGCACCTTTCACATCCTCCACCTGTCCTAAAGCCCTTCACAACCAATGAAGGATTTTTGAAATGTAGTCAGCGTTGTAATGTAAGCAAACTTGACAGCCAATTTGTGCATAGCAAGGCCCCATAAAAAACAATGAGATAAATGACCTGTTTGTCGGAGATACCATCTTTCGGATGAGACGTTAAACCGAGGCCCTGTCTGCCCTCTCCGATGGATGTAAAAGAGCGCCTGGCATTATTCTGAAGAAGAGCAGGGGTGTTCTCCCCGGTGTCCTGGCCAATATTTATCCCTCAACCAACATCACTTAAAAAACCCAGATTCTCTGGTCATTATCACATTGCTGTTTGTGGGATCTTGCTGTGTGCAAATTGGGTGCTGCGTTTCCTACATCACAACAGTGACTACACTTCAAAAGAGTACTTCATTGGCTGCTAAGTGCTTTGGGACATCCTGAAGTCATGAAAAGCGCTATATAAATGCAATCTTTCTTAATGGTGATAACTGAAAGATAAATATTAGTCAGGACACCAGGAGAACTCCCTGGTTCTTCTTTGAATAGTGCCATAGGATCTTTTGCGTCCTTCTGAGCAGTCACATGTTATCTCAGTTTAAGAATTTCATCCAAAAGACAGCACCTCTGACAATGCAGCATTCATTCAGTGCTGCACTGCAGCAACAGCCTAAGTGGAGTGGGGCTTGAACTTACAACCTGAAAGGGTGCTGCTATTGAGTCATCAAGCATGGGCAGCTGTGGCAAAATGATCATACAATTACTCCCGCAGTGTCGCAAAAAACTCCCAACGCCAAATATACTAGGTGCAAAGATTTACTAATCCTGTTCACCGTGTCAATAAATCACTTAAAACAGTTACCAGCTCCAGTTTATCCAAGTCAGATGTTTAACTGTACAAACCAGAATGAAGCTTGGAATTTAAACATTGCTCCTTAACGCACTCCAACCATTTTAGGGTTGCAGTCGTATGTTTGGAAAATAATTTGAATGTTTTCATTTAATCATGATTCTATTAATTTTTTTTGTTGGTATGATTTCTTTCTCCTTGCATTGTATTCTATAATTTATCAAAAGTAGACCTGGAGCTCAGTACTCCTTTGCAGTGAATCTCATTTTGAATTAAATAGAATCATGGAAGTTTCCAGCACAGAAGGAAGGCACTGTGTCTGTACCTGCCGGAGCAACTCCGCACTGAATATCATTATTGCTGCCCCAAAACTAGCTCTATCTTTTTTAGAGTAAATATTTCTAAGAGCTCCCTTTTGCCTTGGGCTCATAACTGTCTTCAGCAAAAGAAAACTTAAAAAAAAATTAATTGAACAAAGCAAATGATGCAGGCTTTACTTCAGTACCACTATCAAGAGATAGCAGTGAACAGATATATCCTGGAGGTTCACTGAAAGAAAATCAACATCACAATCTTTGATGTACTGTATCTGTTTACTGTAGGCTTGACTTTTGAAAAATACATGATTTTCCAATTATTTTTTTTTGTAAAAAACCAAAAAATCGATCCAAGTAATATTTTGAAAATCCAACATGAAAAACAAAGTCGTGCTGCAATGTCTCACAGGAGAGTTTCCCCACGGTCTAGCCTGAAGGTTAGGAAGAAGCACATGGGTCTGCACCAGTTTTGAGCTTCATCAGACACGGGAGTTGTGTGGAAGGCAGGCAAACTTCAATAACTTTTTAAAGTGGGCACTTTTTCCAGTTACTCTGTCACCTGATTTTCAAGTCATTTTTTTGTTTTTACATCTCTTGAATTCTATTTTCTATTGTGGATTGAATGGCTGGTGCGGAGCATAAACACCAGCCTAAACCATTTGGGCCGAATGGCCTGTTTCTGTGCTGTAAACTCGATGCAATTCTATGTAATTGTGCCAATGCTGCACCTTGATTACAAAGTATTACGCAATGTTTGAGTACCTTCTCAATGAGTCACTTAAGGGTGTGGGGTAAATCTTCGACTTCACCGCATGGGCAGTAATCTAATGGAGTGGATCGCCCGGCCGATTTTTCACTCCATTGATTCCTATAATGGCCGTGCGATCTGCCATGCCAGATTACCCGCCGTGTGATGAAGAGGAGAGGTTTTCCCTTTCTACTTGTAGCAGCACTCGGTTGTCTCTGCTATGTTAATTATTGCCAGAAGATAATGTTCCGAGCAAGCTCACTACCGAAAGGATAAAATGCTTAAAAAGGCATGCTGCGCTTGTCCAGCTACCAACTCCTATGATGCACTTCCTGGAAGTGATGCTCCCCACTCATAAGACCGGATAGCAAAATCGCACCTTTGGCATATTTCAAAATTCTCTTGTGTTCTTCACGTCTATTTCTATTGATTTTGTGATTTTCTTTCGGGGGGGCGCGGTGTGAGGTATAGAAATTGTGTGGACTTCTTTGATTGAACCCATAATGTTACGAGACATAATTGAATTGACAAGATCATTGAGTGCCTTTGCTTAATAACTATACCTACTAATAATAATTTAGACCCTTTAGTCTGTTGGGCTTAGACAGTTCCTAAAATAATTTCATTGGTACTGTTTAAATTAAAATATTCAACAATTAGCAGAGACAAGCAAATAATGCTACGGTCACACAGCTATGTTAATGTTACGGTTATTAAGAGTGGCAGTGACGGTGAGACTGTCTCTTTAATGTGTTTCTTGTTGACCTACTAGGCATGCCCAAATTAGATTTGTCATTGGTCGGCATTTTAAAGTATAGGTGCGTCTCATGTGGGTGGTAGATGTGCAAGGTTGCTCATTAAAAACAGAGAAATACCAAATTTATTTTGCATGAGGGTGAGCTTGATGCATGAGAGATGAAATTGTGAGCTTGTTATTAAGGCACTTTTCTCTTGAGTGCAATAAATAGTTTTCCACAGATCCCCATTTAGTTTTATTTTATGTCGCCCATTTATCATTTCAAAATTGTCAAGATCATTTAAATTATAATGTCTGTCTACTGTTTTAAGACTTATTACAACCTTAAGGGTGCTGTAACAATCTCCATTAAGCCATGTAAGCTATTTCTCCAAGAAACAAATTTTCACCAGTTTGAAATGTTGTTTGTTGGGGCAGAAACTTGGCTAAAATTGAAGTTTTAACTCCAATACTCAACATAAAGAATGCTGTTTGGCAACTGTGCTGGTGTGAACCAAACTTACAGAACTGAAACCAAGGTCTATGCACCAGCTGATTTGGGGAGGAGAACAAAAAACATTTCATGGTTCATGTGATTCAGATGTGTTCAGATGAAATCAGGGCCTGTGACAGCACTAATTAACTTCCAAACATTCGATTAGAAGTTTGTGCATCACAAACCAAATCTGGTCAGTTGGTAGATCAGGCTCAACATGATGAAAAGCTTCGTTATTCATTAATAACTTTGTCATTCATGAGTTATAAGGTGGTCTTTACTTCTGTGATAAAAATGTGTATCCTTTAAGTCTACTAAAGAGGTAGATTGAATGCCTTAAACAACTGGCCCAATTTTCGTGCACTGGTGTCTTGTTAGCTCGAAGTGGTCAAGAACTGGTCAAAGCTGCCAGAATGGTAACATGCTAATAGCACTCAAATTAACAGGGCCCGGCCATTCGTATAAATATTATATGATCCCAAGTGATGGAGCAGCCCACTTTCCTGACCCCGTGTTTGATGGCTACTGAAGTGGAGGTCATACTACATGAGATAGTTGCAAGGAGGTTGCCCATAAGTCTGCAGCATGCCTGGGAGGAGATGGAGGATTGAGCTGACTGTCCCCTCACCAGCCGTGCTATCCCTATATTTGTTAAACCGAAGGCCCCGTCTGCCCTCTCAGGAGGGCATAAAAGATCCCATGGCATTAATCGAAGAAGAGCAGGGCAGTACTTCAGGAGTCCTGGCCAATATTTATCCCTCAACCGACATCACTGTGGGATCTTGTTGTGCATAAATTGGTGCCCTGTTTCCCTACATTACAATAATGACTACACTTCAAAAAGTACTTAGTTGGCAGTAAAGCATCTTTGGGATCTCCTGAGGTTGTAAAAAGGACTATATAAATTAAAGTTCTTTCTTACTCTGCGTGAAAATACTCAACTGGAGGAGGGCTAATTTTAATGAGCTGACAGGGGATGTGGCCCAAGTTGATTGGAATCAAAGATTGGCAGGTAAACAGTAAATAAGCAATAGGAGGCCTTCAAAGAGGAGATATTTTGGGTACAGACTAGATGCATTCCCACAAGGGGGAAAGGAAGGGCATCCAAAGCTAGAGATTAAAATGAAACAAAAAAAGGTGGCTTATGACAAATATCAGCCTCATAATGCAGTAGAGAATCAAGCTGAATACAAAAAGTACAGGGGAGAATTGAAAAAGGAAATAAGATGGGCAAAGAGATTGCATGAGAATAAATTATGGGTAACATAAAAGGGAACCCAAAAGTCTTTTATAAACATATAAATAGTAAAAGAATAGTCAAAAGAAGGGTGAGACTGATTAGGGACCAAAAGGAGATCTTCTCATAGAGGTGGAGGGCATGGCTCAGGGACTAAATGAGTACTTTGCATCTATACAAACCTCGGGAGCCTACTGTCAACAAGGGCAGACGTCGATGACAAAGTCCAACACCGCCTTCAGTGTGCCAGTGCAGCCTTCGGTCGCCTGAGGAAGAGAGTGTTTGAAGACCAGGACCTCAAACCCAGCACTAAGCTCATGGTCTACAGAGCAGCAGTGATACCTGCCCTGCTGTATGCCTCAGAGACATGGACAATGTACAGCAGGCACCTCAAAGCACTGGAGAGGTACCACCAACGTTGCCTCCGCAAGATCCTGCAAATCCATTGGCAGGATAGGCGCACCAACGTCAGTTTTCTCACTCAGGCCAACATCCCCAGCATCGAAGCTTTGACCACGCTCGATCAGCTCCGATGGAGGGGCCACATCGTCCGCATGCCCAATATAAGACTCTCAAAACAAGCGCTCTACTCGGAGCTCCAACACGGCAAGAGAGCCCCAGGTGGGCAGAGGAAACGCTTCAAGGACACCCTCAAAGCCTCCTTGAAAAAGTGCAACATTCCCACCGACACCTGGGAATCCCTGGCCCAAGACCGTACAAAGTGGAAGAGAAGCATCCAGGAAGGCACCGAACACCTCGAGTCTCTTCGCCGGGAGCAAGTGGAAGCCAAGCGCAAGGAGCGCAAGACAACCCAAGCACCCCACCCACCCGCCCCTTTAACCACCGTCTGCCCCACCTGTGACAGAGACTGCAGGTCCCGCACTGGACTCATCAGTCACCTGCGAACTCATTTTTAATGTGGAAGCAAGTCATCCTCGGTCCCGAGGGACTGCCTAAGAAGAAGAACTTTGCATCTGCCTTCACTAAAGGAGAGGATGCTGCCAATGTCACAGTAAAGGAGACGGTAGTAGAAAAATTAAACAGGATAAAAATAGATAAAGAGGAGATACTTAGAAGGTTGGCAGCATTCAAAGTTGTAAAGTCACCCGGTTCGGATGGGATTCATCCGAGGTTGCTGAGGGAATAAGAGATGGGAGCAGTGCCAGAGGACTGGAGGATTGCAAATGTTACACCCCTGTAGAAAAAGGTGAGAGGGGGAGGGATAAATCCGGCAAATACAGACCAGTCAGCCTAATTTCCCCATCGGTGGTGGGGAAATTATTAGAGACAATAATCCGAGACAAAATTAATTATCACTTGGAAAGATATCTGTTAATAAATGACAGCCAGCACGGATTTGTTAAAGACAAATCATGTTTTACTAACTTGATTGAGATCTTTTATGAAGTAACGGGGATGGTTGATGAGGGTAGTGCGGTTGATGTGTACATGGGCTTACAAAAGGCGTTTAATAAAGTACCACATACAGGAAACTCTCGTTTAAACGGCACCTAAATATCCAGAATTCTCTAATAACCGGCAAAATTCATACTCCGAAAACAACACCTCAGTAACCGGAAATGTTGCCGAGTCCGAGTCTCCTGCGGTGGCCAAGTTAGTCAGTGGGGGTAGTTCTCCAAACTGCCACTACTCGGCATCTTGGCGCTGTCGGAAGTCTCTTCCGATCCGAACACCTCAATAACAGGAGTCTGACTCTCCCGCGCTGCCGGTAGTCTCTTCCGATCCACCATTTTTCTGTGTCTCTCTCCATCTTTATCGTGGATTATCTCCTCCATCTTGCATTATGGAATTCCCAAAAGTTGGTCAAAGCAAAAGGAAGAGAGTGATGTTAACTTTAAAACAGAAAATCGAGATATGCCAAAGACTAGAAAGGGGAGAGAAGCGTATCAACATTATGAATGAATTCAAAATCGGTTCATCAACAATCTACGACATCAAATCGCAGAAGGATAAGCTGCTCAAGTTTTATTCAAGCTCGGAGACATCTAAGAGTGTATAGAAACGGCGTACGCTTCGTAAGCCTAAGCTTGAAGAGCTGGATACCTTGCTTTGAGTGGTTTTCTCTTAAGCGTTCAGAGGATGTTCCACTTTTCGGACCCACGCTAATCGAGAAAGCGAAGGATTTCTACGTAAAGATGGAGCTCACTGACAAGTGTGCTTTCTCCGAGGGATGGTTAACGTGCTTCAAGTTACGGCACGGGATACGACAACTCGATATTTCCGGGAAGAAGAAATCAGCTGATCATGCCGCCGCCGAAGAATACTGCGATTATTTCAATCGGATTGTGCAGCAACATGATTTGTCGCCAGCACAGATATACAATGCCGATGAAACTGGCTTATTTTGGAGGTTTTTGCCAGCATCATCGCTTGCTGGGGCTAGTGAGGCTAATGCTTCAGGTTACAAGAAAAATAAAGATCCTGTAACCGTGCTAACATGTGTGAACGCTGCTGGATCACACCGGGTTAAACTTCTTGTTATTGGGAAGTATAAAAATCCCCGTGCATTTAAAAATGTGAGGCACTTACCTGTTGAGTACAAAGCTCAAAGAAATGCTTGGATGGATAAGGAAATCCTTTTGTATTGGTTCCATCATATTGTTGTTCCATCTGTGAGGGAACATTTCTGTAAAATAGGGAAACCTGAAGATAGCAAATGCATTTTATTGCTTGATAATTGTAGAGCCCATCCGCATGAATCCGAGTTGGTTTCGGGAAATATTTTCACCATTTCTTTGCCACCAAATGTAACTTCTCTCATACAACCCAAGGACCAGGGCATTATCCAAAATCTCAAGTGTCATTACAAGAAAGACTTCCTACGTAAACTAATAAACCAAGATGACAATATTCATGCATTTCAGAAGGAATACAATCTTAAAGATGCTGTCTTTAATGTTGCATGTTCCTGGAACTTGGTGAAAAGTCACACTTTGAGGCAAGCCTGGCGCAAATTGTGGCCTTCTGTAATGTTTGCCGGAGGTGGTTCTTCAGAGGAGGAATTTCATGGGTTCAATGTTTGTCCCAAGAAGAGTACAATAATGGTAATGGCTGGCATGGTGAAAAATGTAGGCCCAGCAAACCCTCTACGTCACCTCAGTGAAAGTGATATTGAGCAGTGGGTTGATGCAGATAGAGAAGTTGCTGTTGTGCATATGCTAAGTGATGATGAAATAATTGAGAATGTTTTGAATCCAAAGAAAGAAAAGGAAAGTGAGATGGAAAGTGAAGAGGATGAGATTTCTGAAGAGAAGATGATTTCTTGGGCTAAAGCTGCAGAAGGATTTGCTTTAATCCTCCAATTTGCTGAAAGGCAGCCTTGCTACTCTGCCCAAGAAGTTATGCAACTCCATATTTTGCATTCCACCTTTCTACAAAAAAGGCAAGAGTCCACGAAGCAAGCAGACATCCGGGACAAGTTTAAGAAAGCTTCCAAAAGAGTTGAAGCAGTGGAAGTGCATGAAGAATCTGTTGAAGTGCATGATCCTTATGATCCAGCTGACATGGATATTCCTGATGAACCAGCTGACTTGGAATAAATGTACAGTCAACTACAATATACAGTCGTTTATAAGTTTTGTTTTACTGTTAAGTAATTAAAGAGTTATGGATTACCCTCAACTGGCAGTACTGTACTTAATCAAGCATCTTCCACCATCCATTTAACACAACATTCTGTAGGGGAGTACCCAATTATACTTACTGCACATTTCTTGATTTTTTTATTTTTGTTTGTTAAGAATAGCCTCGGTAGATATACCTCTCCGTTATCCGGAATTTTTAATCAAGCGGCACCATCCCGGTCCCGACGGTGCCGGATACGAAAGAGTTTCCTGTAATTTGTTAGCAAAATTAAAGGGATGAAAGGGGCAGTGGCAGTATGGATACAAAGTTGGCTAAGGGCCAGAAAGCAGAGAGTACTGATGAAGGGTTGTTTTTCAGACTGGAGGGAAGTGTGCTGTGGTGTCCCGAGGTTCGTTATTAGGACCACTGTTCTTTTTGATATATATTAATGATCTAGACTTGGGTACACAGGGCATAATTTCAAAGTTTGCAGATGAAACAAAATTCGGAAATGTAAACATTTTGTGAGGATAGTAGCAGACTTCAGGAGGGCACAGACAGGCTGGTGAAATGGACAGACACGTGGCAGATGAAATTTAACACAGAGAAGTGTGAAGTGATGTCTTTTGGTAGGAAGAATGAGGAGAGGCGATATAAACTAAATGGCACAATTTTAATGGGGGTGCAGGAACAGAGAGACCTGGGGTGTACGAACACAAATCTTTGAAAGTGGCAGGGCAAGTTGAGAAGGCTGTTAAAAAAACATATGGGATCCTTGGCTTTATAAGCAGAGGCATAAGAGTACAAAAGCAAGGAAGTTATGCTAAGACGTTTATAAATCACTGGTTAGGCCTCAGCTGGAGTATTGTGTCCAATTCTGAACACCAGGAAGGATGTCAAGACCTTAGAGAGGGTGCAGAGGAGATTTACTAGAATGGTACCAGGCATGCGGAACTTTAGTTATGTGGAGAGACTGGAGAAGCTGCGGTTGTTCTCTTTAGAGCAGAGAAGGTTAAGGGGAGAGCTAATAAAGGTGTTCAAAATTATGAATGGCGTTGATAGTGAATAAGGAGAAACTGTTTCCAATGTCACAACGGTCGGTAACCAGAGGACACAGATTTAAAGTAATTGGCAAAAGAACTCGAGGTGAAATGAGGATAAATGCATTTTTACACAGCGAGTTGTTGTGATCTGGAATGTGCTGCCTGAAAGGGTGGTGGAAACAGATTCAATAGTAACTTTCAAAAGGGAATTAGATAGATACTTGAAGAGAAAACATTTACAGGGCTGTGGGGAAAGAGCAGGGGAGTGGGACTAATTGGATAGCTTTTTCAAAGAGCCGGCACAGGCATGATGGGCCGGACAGCCTCCTGTGATGTATGATTCTATTTTATAATAGTTACAGGTATTCTAGCAACAGACAGTATTGCTCTGCAATGGACTCTCTGCTAAACTGGACCGTCCTGTAAATAAATAAATAAAAAATATGAGGGATCTTAAATCCGTGGCCCTTCCAGTAACTTTGCACCAGAAAGGCCAGGAATTGGGCCTAGTCCTGGAAACGCTGGGTCCTGGCCTTATGTCAGGGATGACCAAAAGGAAGCTGAACCACAGTCTGCCACAGACGGCCATCAACATGAGGGGGGTGGGATCAGCAGTACCCAGTTCTCCGGCCCTGGTGGCGGGATTGGTGAGACCGGTCGTACCATGCTGCGGTGGCAGTGGGGTTTACTTGGGGATGCAGGCTGGGATTGTGGCCTGGACCTCTGAAGAGGTTTAAGTGTGGACAGCATAAAGACATTTCCGTGAAGCAGCCAAGCATTCTCTCCCTTCTCCACCTCCCCCACCCTAGTGACCATTCTTCCTCCTGACCTCTCGGCCTCACAAGTGGGTGGGTGCCGTGGATGTGCCTGTGCTGGTGCAGGTGCCCACCATTGCCATTTTTACTGAAGCGATCTGTCCCTAACACCGCAAACTTTGGCAGGGTCAGTGGCGGAAGTCTCGCGTGGGAATGTCTTTGTACTTGTGCATGACGCCTGCAGGTTTTTGGCACCCATTACCTTTGCCGCAATCACTCATTCCTGCAAAGGCTAAACGCTACATTCTCCCGGTCTCTCGCTCCTCTAGATTAATCTCTTGCTGCTCATGTCTAATATTTCAGTATTAAGCTCAAATTTATATTGGCTTATCTTGCACAGTAATGCAACTGCCACTGGAAAAAAAAAAGCCAATCAAAGAAAAGTTAATCATACCGCTTATGTAATCAATTAGTTAACTTATCACCCGCTCAAATTAGCCAACAGGTAAGGCACCAAATAAACTAGCTTAAACCATTCTTAAACACGTCCTGGTATTGAACAGCTAAAATTAAGTCATTTAATGTCAAAATGCAATAAAATAAATCCGTAAAGTTTTCAGTACTTTTTTGCCCCAACTACTCACTCCCGATTGAGGTCAAGCTCTCCACTCTTCTGGCCTTTTGCCTTTGACTGGTACCTTGCTGCTCCTACTTGCTAATCCAATGCTATGCCCAACTGTTCCTCAAGTAGGGAGGAGCAAGTGCTGCATTAGGCCTTGTTTTTCTTTGTGGACCTGATGGTATCGAGGTAGCCATTTACCTTTGGGGTGCAAGAATCATAAGACGGCCCTACTACAGTGGGAAGTCATGGGCAAGCGGTTCGTGGCTGGCAATGCTTGTCCACTAACGCTCATTTCTTTGATCCTTTGATGGGACAGGAAGGAGAGATATGCAGTCACTCTGAGAGGAAGCTGCCCCCCCTCTCGCCTGCTTCATCTGCCATGGTGCTGGTAACTTCTGTGGGATGATCAGTGATTAGACATGAGATAAATCAGTACGGTTCCCCTGAGGAGTATGAAGCCCACCAACACAAGCCTATCCTCCAGCCTGTTGCACCTGGCACCAACAGACTCTTGTAAGCTGAAACCAAAGAACTCAATAGTTGAATTGTTGTTTGCACTGTTCACACCAAAAGTACACTAATTACCTACTTTGTTTGTCTTTTCTCAAAAAATTCAAGTAATAGTACAGAACCCAACTTTAAAAATCGGAACAAACAAGATAACATCCAACTGCTTCTCTTAAAGAGGATGGACCATTTGGATTTATTTACTCATTTCTATTTTTACATTTTCCGCGTATCCGAGAGCCTTTATTCTGAACACTTGAGCACCTTTAAGTACACCATCAAAAAACATTCAAAAGTTGCAAGAGAGATGAGCTGTTACAGCCAATTAATTGTAGAACCAGTTTGTGTGTGTCTGTGTGTACGTGTACATACAGTACTGTGTTTGCACAGTTGTTTCTTTTTATTCGTTCCTGGCAAGGCCAGCATTTATTGCCCATCCCTAATTGCCCTTGAGAAGGTGGTGGTGAGCCGCCTTCTTGAACCGCTGCTGTCCTTGTGGTGAAGGTACTCCCACAATGCTGTTATGGAGGGAGTTCCAGGATTTTGACCCAGCGGCGATGAAGGAACGATGATATATTTCTAAGTCAGGATGGTGTGTAACTTGGAGAGGAATGTGGAGGTGGTGGTGTTCCCATGCGCTTGCTGCCCTTATCCTTCTAGGTGGTAGAGGTCGCAGGTTTGGGAGGTGCTGTCGAAGAAGCCTTGGTGAGTTGCTGCAGTTCATCTTGTAGATGGTATATACAGCAGGCACGTGCGCCGGTGGTGGAGGGAGTGAATGTTTAAGGTGGTGGATGGGGTGCCAATCAAGCGGGATGCTTTGTCCTGAATGGTGTCAAGCTTCTTGAGTGTTGTTGGAGCTGCACTCATCCAGGCAAGTGGAGAGTATTCCATCAGACTCCTGACTTGTGCCTTGTAGATGGCGGAAAGGTTGTGGGGAGTCAGGAGGCGGGTCACTCGCGGCAGATACACAGCCTCTGGCCTGCTCTTGTAGCCACAGTATTTATGTGGCTGGTCCAGTTAAGTTTCTGGTCAATGGTGACCCCCAGGATGTTGATGGTGGGGGATTCGGCGATGGTAATGCCATTGAATGTCAAGGGGCGGTGGTTAGACTCTCTCTTGTTGGAGATAGTCATTGCCTGGCACTTGTGTGGGGCGAATGTTACTTGCCCCTTATCAGCCCAAGCCTGAATGTTGTCCAGGTCTTGCTGCATTCAGGCATGGAATGCTTCATTATCTGAGGAGTTGCGAATGGAACTGAACACTGTGCAATCATCAGCGAACATCCCCACTTCTGACCTTATGATGGAGGGAAGGTCATTGACGAAGCAGCTGAAGATGGTTAGGCCTTGGACACTGCCCTGAGGAACTCCTGCAGCGATGTTCTGGGGCTGTGATGATTGACCTCCAACAACTACAACCATCTTCCTTTGTGCTAGGTATGACTCCAGCCAGTGGAGAGTTTTCTCCTTGATTCCCACTGACTTCAATTTTACTAGGGCTCCTTGATGCCACACTCAGTCAAATGCTGCCTTGATGTCAAGGGCCGTCACTCTCACCTTACCTCTGGAATTCAGCTCTTTTGTCCATGTTTGGACCAAGGCTGTAATGAGGTCTGGAGCTGAGTGGTCCTGGCAGAACCCAAACTGAGCATCGATGAGCAGGTTATTGGTGAGTAAGTACTGCTTGATAGCACTGTCGACGACACCTTCCATCACTTTGCTGATGATTGAGAGTAGACTGATGGGGCGGTAATTGGTCGGTTTGGATTTGTCCTGCTTTTTGTGGACAGGACATAGCGGGGCAGTTTTCCACATTGTTGGGTAGATGCCAGTGTTGTAGCTGTATTGGAACAGCTTGGCTAGAGGCACGGCTAGTTCTGGAGCACAAGTCTTCAGCACGACAGCCGGGATGTTGTTAGGGCCCGTAGCCTTTGCTGTATCCAGTGCGCTCAGCCGTTTCTTGATATCACGTGGAGTGAATCGAATTGGCTGAAGACTGACCTCTAAAATGGTGGGGACCTCAGGAGAAGGCCGAAATGGATCATCCACTCGGCACTTCTGGCTGAAGATGGTTGCAAACGCTTCAGCCTTGTCTTTTGCACTCGCGTGCTGGACTCTGCTATCATTGAGGATGGGTATATTCATGGAGCCTCCTCGTCCCGTTAGTTGTTTAATTGTCCACTACCCTTTACAACTGGATGTGGCAGGACTGCAGAGCTTTGATCTGATTCATTGATTGTGGGATCGCTTAGCTCTATCTATAGCATGCTGCTTCTGCTGTTTAGCATGCAGGTAGTCCTGTGTTGCAGCTTCCCCAGGTTGACACCTCATTTTTAGGTGCGCCTGGTGCTGCTCCTGGATTCCTCATTGAACCAGGGTTGGTCCCCTGGCTTGATGTTAATGGTAGAGTGAGGGATATGCCGGGCCATGAATTTACAGATTGTGGTGGAATACAATTCTGCTGCTGCTGATGGCCCACAGCGTCTCATGGATGCCCAGTATTGAGCTGCGAGATCTGATCTGAATCTAGCCCATTTAGCACATTGGTAGTGCCACACAACATGAGGGTGTCCTCAGTGTGAAGAAGGGATTTCGTCTTCACAAGAACTGTACGGTGGTCACTGCTACAAATGCTGTCATGGACAGATGCATCTGTGACAGGTAGATTGGTGAGGACGAGGTCAAGTAGGTTTTTCCCTCATGTTGGTTCTCTCACCACCTGCTGCAGTCCTAGTCTGGCAGCTATATCCTTCAGGACTTGGCCCGCTCGGTCAGTAGTGGTGCTACCGAGCCACTCTTGGTGATGGACAATGAAGTCCCCCACCTAGAGTACATTCTGTGCCCTTGCTATCCTCAGTGCTTCTTCCAAGTGGTGTTCACCATGGAGGAGTACTGATTCATCAGCTGAGGGAGAGCGGTAATCAGCAGGAGGTTTCCTTGCCCATGCTTGACCTGAAGCCATGAGACTTCATGGGGTCTGGAGTCAATGTTGAGGACTACCAGGGCCACTCCCTCCCGGCTGTATACCACTGTGCTGCCACCTCCGGTGGGTCTGTCCTGGTGGTGCGACAGGACATACCCAGGGATGGTGATGGAGGAGTCTGGGACATTGGCTGAAAGGTATGATTCTGTGAGTATGACTATGTGAGGCTGTTGCTTGATTAGTCTGTGGGACAGCTCTCCCAATTTTGGCACCACATCCCCAGATGTTAGTGAGGAGGACTTTGCAGGGTCGACTGGGCTGGGTGTGCCGTTGTCATGTCTGAAGCCAGTGCCGAAATTGATGCCGGGGGATTAGTCTGGTTTTATTCTTAATGTTTTTCGTAGTGGTTGTGTACAACTGAGTGGCTTGCTCGGCCATTTCAGAGGGCAGTTAAGAGTCAACCACATTGCTGTGGGTGTGGAGTCACATATAGGCCAGACCAGGTAAGACGGCAGATTTCCTTCCCTAAAAGGACATTGGTGAACCAGATGGGTTTTTACGACAATCCGATAGTTTCATGGTCACCATTACTGATACTGTTGTGGCTGCCGCGAAGCACGAATTGAGGCCGAGTCAATATGTGGAGCACATGGCTTTTAATTACATACTCCTTGGCAAAATGGCTGCTACAACTTCTCTCTGCAAAACCCTACTTGTTGAGGGCGATGCTCGCTCTTTTTAAGTTCACACTGAGGGCGACGCCCACTCCTTTTTTCATGCCTTAAAGGCAGCATGTGCCTTAAAGGCAAGGTGCCCGATTTATTGTCCACGGACGGAAAAGTGGATTGCGCCCGTTTAGGTGGCGATCCGCCACACAGCTCCCCCAGAATCCGCTTAGGAGGTGTGGACGAGACGGTGCGGCGGTCTGATGGGCCGGCCGGAGCGGCTCTTGTAGGACGCCGGTGGACGTGGAACGGCCGGGCGTGGAGCAGCCGGGTGAACTGGCTTGAGGGCAGGTCGGCCGCGTGGCGGTGGACGAGCTACAGGGACCTGCTCACCGGGCTCCGAGTGTGCTGGCTTGAGTCGGTCAACCGACACTTTTTCGGTCCTGTCGCCCACTTGCAGGGTGAAAAATTTGTCCCCAGCCTGTAGCACCTTGTAGGGCCCGTAGTATGGGGGTTGAAGGGGTCCGCGGTGGGCGTCGTGCCGGACGAAAACGAACCGTGCCTGGTGCAGGATTAGTGGGACATGTGAGGTGGATTCGCCGTGTCGGGCAATGGGCACCGGGGCGAACTGTAGCGCCGGTGAGGCGAAGTCGTGGCGTTGCTGGCCGGCTGACCAGGGTGTCGTGGCGGTGGGCAGGAACTCGCCAGGTATGCGCAGCTGACCGTACACGAGCTCTGCTGCCGATGCATGGAGGTCTTCTTTAACCGCGGTGCGCAGGCCGAGGAGGACCCACGGGAGTCGGTCGGTCCAGGCGCCGTCCTGGAGGCTGGCTCGAAGAGATGCCTTCAAGGATCTGTGGAACCGCTCACACAGTCGTTGGCTTGGGGGTGGTACGCTGTGGTGCGGTGAATGGTCACCCCGAGATTGCGTGCGACGGCGGTCCAGAGTTCAGAGGTAAATTGCGGACCTCTGTCCGACGTCATGTCGGAGGGGACGCCGAACCGTGTGACCCAGGTGCTGACGAAGGCTCTGGCGATGTCGGTGGTGGTGGTAGAGGTCAGTGGAATTGCCTCGGGCCAGCGTGTGGTGCGGTCAACAATCGTCAGCAAGTGCCTGTGGCCTTGCGACGGCAGCAGGGGCCCGACGATGTCCACGTGGATGTGGTCGAATCTACGCGAAGGGACGGTAAACTCCTCGAGGGGTGCTTTCGTGTGTTGCTGCACCTTGGCCCGTTGGCAGGCTAGGCAGGAGTTGGCCCAAGTACGCACATCCTTGCGAAGGCCGCGCCAGAGAAAGCGGTTGGCTACCAATTTGATGGATGCGCGGGCGCTGGGGTGGGAGAGGTTGTGGAGAATCTCGAATAAACAGGCGGCGCCAGGATGCTGGGACGACGGGCCGAGGTTGACATAGGGATATGTCGCACTTGACCGCGACTGCGGTTGGGCCATAGGCGACGTCGGCCAGGCGTAGCCCTGGTAGGTTGGTAGGTGCGGAGAGCAGATCAGGGTCGTTGATCTGGTCTGCTGCGAGTTGAGCGTAGTCGACTGCCAGGTGTGCGGCGTGGATGGCGGGGCGGGAGAGGCAGTCGGCTACCACATTATCTCGGCCGGAGACGTGTTGGATGTCCGTGGTGAACTCGGACACTGCCGCGAGCTGGCGCTGCTACCTGGCGGACCAGGGGTCGGTTGTCTTTGCCATTGCGAATGTCAGGGCTTGTGGTCGACAAACGCAGTGAAGGGGTGGCCCTCCAGCAAAAAACGAAACTGGCGGACCGCCAGGAACAGCGCGAGGAGCTCGCGGTCGAAGGTGCTGTACTTGACCTCCGGGGGGCGTAGTTGGCGGCTGAAGAAGGCAAGTGGTTGCCAGGCGCCGTCGACCCACTGCTCATACACGGCGCCGACCGCGTGGTCAGAGGCGTCCGTGGTGAGCGCTACCCTGGCATTGGCCCGTGGGTGCGCGAGCAGGGTGGCGTTGGCGAGCGCGGTCTTGGTGGAGTCGAAGGCGGCTGACGCGTCTGCCGTCCATTCGACCGCCATCTTGCCGCTCCTGCCCCGGAGGGCTTCATTCAGGGGCCTCATGAGGGACGCCGCTTTGGGGATGAAGCGGTTGTAGAAATTCACCATCCCGAGGAACTCCTGGAGGCCTTTGATGGTGGTGGGGCGGGGAAATTGTTGGACGGCCTGCACCTTGGTGGGCAGGGGAATGGCCCCAGCATGGGTGATGTGGTGGTCGAGGAAGTCGATCTTGTCCAGGCCGAACTGGCATTTGGCTGGGCTGAGGATGAGCCCGTGGTCGCTGAGGCACCCGAACAGGATGCGAAGGTGTTCGAGGTGTTCCTGCTTGGAGGAACTGGCTACCAGGATGTCGTCCAGGTAGACGAACAGGAACTTCAGGTCCCGAAGGACCGAGTCCATGAGCCGTTGGAATGCCTGGGCCGCGTTTTTGAGGCCGAAGGGCATCCGCAGGAACTCGAACAGGCCGAAGGGGGTGATTATGGCCGTCTTGGGGACGTCCGCGGGGTGGACGGGGACTTGGTGGTAGCTGCGCACCAGGTCGACCTTGGAAAAGACTGAGCGGCCGGCCAGTCTAGCCGAGAAGTCCTGAATGTGCGGCACGGGGTACCGATCAGGGGTGGTGGCATCGTTGAGGCGGCGGTAATCCCCGCAGGGGCGCCAACCCCCGCCTGGTTTGGGGGCGATGTGGAGTGGGGAGGCCCAGGGACTGTTGGAGCGGCGGATGATGCCGAGCTGTTCCATGGTGGCAAACTCGGTCCGCGCGATCTCCAGTTTGGCCGGGTCCAGCCTGCGGGCGTGGGCGTACACTGGGGGGCCTGTGGTGGGGATGAAATGTTCCACCCCGTGTTTGGCGGCCTCCGCGGAGAAGGTCGGATTGGTAAGGGCCGGGAATTCGGCCAGGAGTGCCGAGTAGTCATCTGTGGCCCGGGCATGGCACTGTGACGCCATGTCGGCGGGTTGACGGGGGGCCATGGCGCCCAGGATGGGGGACATGGTGTTCATGTCCACGAGGCGGTGTCGAGGGATGTCTACCAGTAGGCCGTGGGTGCACAGGAAATCTGCGCCGATGAGAGGGGAGAGCACCTTGGCAGTGATGAACTCCCATTGGTAGCGGCGACCAGCGAGGTCGAGGGTGACTGTGCGGGTGCCGTACGTCCGGATGTCTGAGCTGTTAGCAGCAGCCAGCGCCGGTCCTCGTTTGCCCTTTTGGATGTCGAGGGCGGAGGCCGGGATGATGCTGTGCTGAGCTCCAGTGTCGCACAGGAACCGGCGGCCGGTTTTGTCATCCGTGACGTACAGCAGGGAGCCCGCGTGGCCCTCGGCCATCGCGGGGGCTGGTACGGGGGCGGACTTGAAAGAGCAGGGAGGTGTGCACCATTGTGCCCTGGCGCCGAACCGTGCGTGGTAGTAACAGTGGCCCGGTTAGTGGGGCGCAAAGGCCCCCGTGAGCCCGGTGGCTGGGCCTTGTGGCCGCGTGGTGGCCGGTGAGGGGCGCGCCCAGGCAGTGGCTGCCAGGTCCGGAGTGACGTCGCGGCTGGAGTGAGCGGACAGCAGCTTGTCGGCCTCATCAGCCAGGGCTTCCAGGTACGTGAGGCCGGACGCCACGATTACTGGGCGGATGCTGAGAGGTAGCTGGCGGATGAACAGCGTGCGGAAGAGGGATCCGGGTGGGCTCTCGTCGGTGAGGGAGAGCATGTGGGAGAGGAGGTCTGATGGTGAGGCATCACCAAGGCCTGGAAGGTCGAGGAGGTGGCAGTTTCACTGGTATGTCGAGGCCGTAAATTTTTTAAGGAGCGCGGCCTTAAGATGTGCATACTTACCCTCCTCTGGTGGGTTCTGCAGCGCTGTCCAGACCTTCGTAACTGTGGAGCTACCGAGTGATGTGACGAGGTAGTTGTACTTCGTCCCATCTGTGGTGATGTGTCGCAGCCGGAATCGGGACTTGGCTTGGAGGAACCAGGCTTCGGGCTGGTTTTCCAAAAACTCCGGCAGTTTCACGGAAACTGCGTTCGTGTCCGCCATCGCAGTGCTCGGAAAACGTTCTGAGCGTCGGGGTCACCAACGTTGTGGCTGCCGCGAAGCACAAATTGAGGCCGAGTCAATATGTGGAGCACATGGCTTTTAATTACATACTCCTTGGCAAAATGGCTGCTACAACTTCTCTCTGCAAAACCCTACTCATTGAGGGCGATGCCCGCTCTTTTTAAGTTCACACGGAGGGCGACGCCCACTCCTTTTTTCTTGCCTTAAAGGCAGCATGCGCCTTAAAGGCAAGGTGCCCGATTTATTGTCCACGGACGGAAAAGTGGATTGTGCCCGTTTAGGTGGCGATCCGCCACAATACTAGCTTTTTATTCCAGATTTTTTTATTTAACTGAATTTAAATTCCCCAGCTGCCGTGGTGGGATTTGAACTCATATCTCTGGATCATTTGTCCAGGCCTTTGGATTACTAGCCCAGTGACATTACCACTATGCTACCATTATTCAGATGCGTGCTGCCAGATTAATCGTTGCTCGATATAAACACTGAGCGAGTATGCTATATGTTTGTTAAGGTTTAATTTTTTGGTTAGCTTCAGTTTATATTTTCTTGTGTCTCATTTCTTTCACAATTCATTTGATTGAATTGCACAATGAATGCCATCCAGCTGTTATGCGTGTAGCACAAGAAGACATTAACAAGTGAGATGCTATGCCATGATCTATGGAATGGAGAACTATTATGGAGTGTTGTGTGACCCAGAGAAGAAGCAACACAGAGTGACTGATCAGTCAGCCTTTGGGGCCCAATAATAAGAGTTTGATGAGTACTCCACAATACATACTTTTCAGCACCAGCGCCATTTACATTAATTAGATGCGGTCAACACAGTAACGTTGCAATTATTTATTGGAAATAAATATAGATACCCATGATGGCCATGTTTCCCCAATGTTATATTACAGCTGAACAAGGACAACATACAAATTAGTCCATTACTTGCCAGTTAGTGACACTTTAATTTAAAGGGATACTTAGCTTAGACACTCATTCACCCCTTACATGCACGGCGCTCTCGTTATAAAACAGTCCTTGAAAACCTAGCATTTTGCACGTTCTAATGAGGTACAGTGAATGTCCCATTGCAACATAAAATGTACTTGGAGAAAGTCGGGAGTCAGAGTCTAGTGGTCTGCTAATTAAGGCCGCTGGAATTCCACAGTTCCCTTGCCACTACATTTTTCACACAAATTTTGAGCATTGCCATGAAGTATGTATAATCCTTAACGTTTATTGGAATTTGCGTTATACATGTCAGTCAAATAGTGCAGTATTTCTTATTTATGTGCTTCCACTGCTGTAACATTGCCCATCTCCGCATCTGCCTCAGCTCATCCACTGCTGAAACCTAACCCATGCCTTTCAGGGGTATGGGGAGAGAGCGGGAATATGGTATTGAGATAGAGGATCAACCATGGTCATATTGAATGGCGGAGCAGGCTCGAAGGGCAGAATGGCCTACTCCTGCTCCTATTTTTCTATGTTTCTATGTTTGCTACCTCCAGACTCGACTATTCCAACGCCTTCCTGGCTGGCCTCCCACCTTGCACCCTCTGTAAACTTGAGCTCATCCAAATCCTGTTCGCCCTTCACCCCTGTGCTCGATGTCCTACATTGGCTCCTGGTCCGGCAACACCCGATTTTAAAATTCTCATCTTTGTTTTCAAATCTCTCCATGACCTTGCCCCTCCTGATCTCTGTAACCTCCTCAAGCCCTGCAACCCTTCGAGATCTCTGCGCTCCTCCAATTCTGGCCTGTTGTGCATCCCCGATTTTCATAGATCCACCATTGATGGCCGTGCCTTGAGCTGCCTAAGCCCCAAGCTCTGGAATTCCTTTCCTAAACCTCTGCACCTTTCTACCTCTCCCTTCTCCTTTAATGTGGAGATGCTGGTGTTGGACTGGGGTGGACAAATGTGAGAAGTCGCACAACACCAGGTTATAGTCCAACAGCTTTATTTGAAATCACGAGCTTTCGGAGCGCTGCTCTTCGTCAGGACTTCACCTGACAAAGGAGCAGCGCTCCGAAAGCTTGTGATTTCAAATAAAGCTGTTGGACTATAACCTGGTGTTGTGCGACTTCTCACACTTCTTTAAGACACGGATAACGCTCCTGTGATGCGCCTTGGGATGTTTTACTACGTTAAAGGCACTATATAAATGCAAGTTGTTGTTTAGTCTATATAAAACCACTGCATAAAATTTAGTTTCACCTATATTAAGAACTATATATTATAGGTCTAGTGGCAAAAGGTCTTGCATATGCAGCTTTCCAATCCTGGATCCCAGCGGAGAGCCACACTTGAAGGCAGTGCAAGTCGGAGAATCAACACTACAGTTTTGTACCCATATCTCCAACCCATGCTGCTTGTTAATGCCACTCTCACTCTGCTGGGGGTGCGGGATCAGTGGATTTACCCTTACATTGACATTGTACTGAATTCAGAATAGAAGTTATTATGATAAATATATGGATAAATGAAGATGAGAGAAATAGTAGAAATGATGAGATAAAAGAGAATGGAAAAATAGAGCAATAGAAATGATCAAATAAAATAGGTATAGACCCAATTTTGGTTTTACCTTAATCACTACTTCCTGATTTACCTTGTCTTCTCTTTCACTCTTTTAACCTAGGTGCTGTCCTGCACCAAGGCCTTTGACTTTTAGCGCTGTCTCCCAATGAAAAGAAGGAAGGGCTGAAAGATTATCTAACTGAATGGTAAATAATGGAATAAAATGATGCAACGAGTAAGGAGCTTTGTCAGATTTTTGGCTACAAGAAAGTCTCCATATTTCTATAACTATCTGACAGTTGACGTATCCTTTTCAGACATTGCTTATTGCAAAAGCCAATCTCACTGAACACACGATAGCACCAGGAGACTTGGAGATGAGCTGGATTTTCCTCTGGGGTCTTGCCCATTTTCTGGTCATCCCGGGGCACTGTTGGGAACAGTGGGTTTGGGGCCCTGCTATCACAACTCCAGCCCTAAAATGGGGCACTGAAATGTTCTTCCCCTCCCCCCACTACCACTAATGTTGATTGCCCATCGGGATTATGAGTCGGCAGTCACCTCAGTGCGCGGAAGTCCCACCCCACCCACATCCAGCAGGGGAAAAGCATCCGCAGAAAATCCAGGCCAAACTCTCTGTGGGTTGGGACGGAATTCATGTGATGATTTAATTGCTGTCTTGCTTAGCTGCTTGCTTTGTTCTGTGAACAGTCCATCACATTCAAAGGGGTGAAGAATAGATCAACTGTTTGGTGAGCTGTGGCTTGTTTTGGGGTTTTTGAATGGGGCTTTTGGAAATATTTCCTGTTGGTTGTACACATTGGTCTATTGAATAACCCCTTTTGGTTTTCAGATATGACAAGATAGTTACAGATGAGGAAGGCTGTCCAATTTCATCCATGCAGAAAATTCTTAAGCTCCCCTATTGTAGCATACAATTGCATTTAAGTGATTCCAGGGATTTCCACCTCCACTACGCTATCTGGAAGTCTATTCCATGTGTTCATCACTCTTTGTGTACAGAAGGATTTCCTGATATCAGTCCTAAATGTACCTTTTACTGGTTTGAACCTCTGTCCCCTTGTCCTATTACTCTTGTCCTAATCTAAATTAATATTCCAGATTTATCTTTTCCATTCCTTTAACTACCTCATAGCCTAGGTTTTAACTTTAAAGGGAACAGGAATAAAACTCAAAAGGTAACAAATTACTTTTCAAACACCTATTTGTTTTCTCCTATAGCTACGAATAGAAAAACTAAAATAAAAACTTTGACCAAAATTATCACTAGCTCACCCTGCAAAATGGATTTTGTGCCAAAGTGTCTATCAAATTGAATGTGTGTTACAGTGGAGGTGGAGTGAGAGAAGCCAATGTAGGTCAGCAAGGATAGGGGTGAAGGGCGAGCGGGATTTGGTGCGGCCTAGAATATAGTCAAGAGTTTTGGATTATCTGGAAGTTTACAGAGCTTGGAGGATGGGAGGCCGGCAGGGAGTTCATTGGACTACTCAAGTCCGGAGGTGACAAAAGCATGGATGAGGGGAAGAGGCGGGCGATGTTACGAAGTTTGGAAGTAGGCAGTCTTTGTGATGGAGAGGATGTGGGATTGGAGACTCAGCTCAGGTTTAAATGATGTTGAAGCTGCAACTGTCTGGTTCAGTCTGAGTCATTGGCTAAGGAGGGGGGCGGGGGTGGAGTCATCAGCAAGGGTATGGGGATTGTGGCGGGTGTCAAAGACAATGGCTACGGTCTTCCCAATGTTTAGTTGGAGGAAATTGCAACTCGTCCAATATTGGATGTCAGATAAGCAGTCTAACTACACAGATGCTGCAGAGGGATTGAGAGAGGTGGGGAAGAGGTAGAGCTGGCTGTCATCAATGCACGTGTGCAAGCTGATCACATGTCTGCCGATGAGGAAAAGGGAAGGGCCAAGAATAGATCTTTGTCAAACTCCAGAGGCAACGGTGAGGGGGTAGGAAGAGAAGCTATTAGTGGAGATGTTCTGGCTATGATTAGATAAGTATGAGTGAAATCAAGTGAGGGCAGTTCCACTGAGCTGAACATTGGAGGAGAGGAGAGGAGGAGGAGGATGGTGTGGCTGACCATATCAAAGACTGCAGAGAAGTTGAGGAGGACAAGGATGGATAATGTATCGTGGGCACAGTTGGAATGGGCAAAAACCTGATTGGCAAGATGGGCACAGATATGGAAGGTGACATGTTCAATGACTTTGACGAGAGAAGGGAAGTTGGTGATGGCATGATAGTTTGCAAGAGCAGAGGAGTCGAGGGTAGGTGTTTTGAGAAGGGGAGTGATGATGCCGATTTTTTAAGGGAGGGGAGAGTCCCTGAGGAAAGAGACCCACTTACATTTAGCTAGCATAGGGGCCAGGATGGGAAGTTTAGGTCAGCAGTTTAGTGGGAATAGGGTCAAGGGAGCAGGAAATGGGCCTCATGGACGTGATGAGCTCGGAAAGCACATGGGGGAGATGGGAGGGAAACTGGTAAGAAACGGGGGTTCAGGGCTGGGGCATAGGAGGCCTGATGGCAGGTTTGTCTTGGTGGGTAAGGGGGAGACATCTGAGGCAGCTGGTCTCTATTTTGGTGATAAAGAAGTCCATGAGCTCCTGACAATTTTTGTTGCAGGTGAGAGTGGACAGGACAGGGCAGGGGAGAGGGGTTTAAGGAGATGGTTGGTAGTGGAGAAAAGAAGCTCCCTAGGATGATGCTGGAGTAGTGGGTGGCTTTGGCAGAGGAGAGAGAGGTCTGGTAGAGCTTAATATGTTCCAGCCAGATCTGGTGATGGAAGTCATTTTGCACTAGATAAGCTGATGTGAGTGTCCCTTCGACTTGAAGGAACAAAGATGGGGGCCATTCAGGGGAATGGCCAGGATGGGAGAGAGTGAAGGTTTAACTGGGGACAAGGGCATCAAACTAGGAGAGGGAGTGATTGAGCAAATCGACGGTTGCAGAACTATGGTGGTGAATGAAGGGCCGAAGGCTAGGCAGTTAGCAGTTTGAAAGTGCAGTTGTAAGCAATGTTCCCGTTAAGTTGCGTGGCCGCACAGCGGTCTTGAGGTCCCGCGCAGCCGGCTCACTGGCTTTTAAATGGGAAAACCACGCATGCGCGGAATTTTGAATGGGCCGCGCAGCCCAAAAAAATATTAGAGGGAACATTGGTTGTAAGTGACTCGGGGGAGAGTTTTTGCCAGGGGCGGATGTAGAAGCAACTGGGTTTGGAAGGGAATAAAGGAATGTGGGTGGGGTGAGATACAAGAACATGGCTTTGTCAGTGATCGAGACCACGGAAGTAAAGGGAGATGGCGAGGTCGTGGGGGTGGGTCTGAATTTGGGTAGGAGAGTTTATATGGAGGGAGAGGTTTATGGAGGTCAGGAAGGCAGTGAATTCAGAGGAGAGGCGGCTAGGGGCACTGCGATGGAGATTGAAATTCTCCTAAAACCGAGGATTAGGATTTGCTCATGCCCAAAACTGCACACAGTACTCTTAACTGTTGCCTAACCATTGTTAGGTTTATTGTTACGGAGTATCAATATCAATGGCAAAATCAGTCAAAGAAACCATAAGGTGACATCTGCTGGAAGGGTTTCTGTGTAACTGGCAAGATTGATCTTTGACACAGTTATTTTTTTTTTAACTTGCATTCTTGTACTCCTAGATTCAGCAAATAGCTTAAGTAGTGCTCAGTGAAACAGAAAAAATAGCTTGCATTTATCTTCTCAGGATGTCTCAATGTGCTTCACAGCCAATTTATTAATTTTGAGGTGTAGTCAATGTTGTTTTGTAGCAAACACAGCAACCAACACAGCAAGATCCCACAAACAGCAATGAGATGAGAAACCAGTTAATGTTTTGGTAGTGTTGGATGAGGGATTAGTGTTGCCCAGGTCACTGGGAGAACCTCATGCTCTGCTTTGAATAATACCATGGGATCTTATACGTTCACTTGAACAGGCATACAGGTTGAACATTTCAAAAAAGACAGCATCTCCATCAATGCAACATTGCCCCAGTACTGCACTGCAGTATTAGCCTAGAGTCCTCATCGGAGCTTTAACCTATAACCTTCAGACTGAACGGTGAGAGCCAAGTTGACACAGCCGTTACAAGTTCCTTCTTGTGTTTTCTTTTTCAGTTGCACTTCTCACTTAGTTCTCCTGGAAATCTTTTTATTTTCCTAAGATTTTGTCATCTAAACTTTTGCACATCTCTACTATTTTTGGCTTTAATCATTATTTCATTATCAAATCTGACTGTGCAATGATGACATTTCCAAGTTGCTAATCATTTCTGGCATACTGATAAATATTAAATCTAATGTCTAGCATCTGCTCCTACTATCTGCTTCACGTATTGTGTTGAAAAGCAATCTATTATTACCTCTTTAAAATTGCTTATAGATTCACTCCTCCCATTTGGTTGTCCCTGATCTGTCACAGTTTGCCTCTGGGGTATTGAAATCTTCTGTGCTTATCATGTTACTGTCCCTGTAGCATCTTTTACTTGTCTAACCAACTCAGTATCTTTCTGTTCACCTTGAACTTGTGGGTTGATAACAGTTGCTAATTACTACTCTGTTGCCCTTATCATCACTAATTTTGACCCAAGTCACTTCTTCCGTCTCCCTTTCTGATGTATTCACTGTTTTGATAGCTGTTATGCCATTCCTTCCCAATAACTCCTTTTTTTAGTTTACCAGGTCAATCTTTGTAACAAATTCTACTCCGTCCTTGTTATCTCACGTCAATCTCCAGCTCACAACCATATTTGTTTGATGCCTATAATACTGATCTTTTTGCTGTCTTATTATATCCCTTATTCCAATAGTTTATTCCCAGTGCTCCTTGCATTAGTTACAAAAGCAGTCAGTTCATCCTTCAAAATCTTCTTAACCACATTAGATCCTTTTATTGTATGTGTGAAACACTCCATCTTTTTCCACGTTACACTGATAGTTACTGCCATACTGGCTCGTTTGTATTACTTTTTAGCATTCCCACATAGTTAAATATATTGCAAGTTTGAAAGACAAAGGTCCTGAAATTAGAAAGCAATTGCACACAGAAAGAAGCTGCATTCTACTCATTCCAAGGGCTGTCTAAAGAAGTAGTGTTTGCTCCTGAGATTGTGTCAGCCATATACAGAGCTTCCCTGTCTCCTCCAACTTCATGGTAAATAACCCAAATCAGGATTCTCAAAATTCAACTTTGCATCTACAGTACAGGTAGCAAATGTTTGGTCTACAGTTCAAGACTCAGTTAATGGCTGTGCCAATAATTTTAGCAAATGGGTAGGAATCCCAAATAGTAGAAGCCATTGTTTTCTATATACAGGAAACTCTTTATTAACCGGCACCGACGGGACCGGCGTGGTGCCAGTTAATCAAAAAGTCCGGATAATGGAGGGTTATATCTCCCAACGTACGAGAGCCCCGTACACATTGACATGCGCCTGCATTCGGAGCTCCGTCTCCCCGGGAACCGCCAGCTGACCATCTGTCGTGTCCGCTGCCTACCCGGGCTGCACATTCCCCTCCCAATCTACACGCTCCGATACATGGCAAATGGCTCGGGTTTTTTTTTAAAGTTAATTTTAAACGAGAGATGAAGGAAAACCCCGGTTACCTACTCAAGAATTTTGCTGGTTAAGAGAGATTTCGGATATTTGAGTGCCAGTTAATAAAAAGTTCCTGTATAGATATACAAGTATGTATCCATAATGGGCCATATATTCCGATCCCTACAGGTGGGTACGTGCTGTAGGGACATCGGAAATGCCGGTTTCAGCATGCCCAGCGCATGCGCTGAAAACCGACATTTCTGATCTGTCAAGAATGCTCTTGACAGATCGGACGCCTGCCCTAGAGAAGGGCCTCTGCAAGCGGAGAGTTCCGCTTTCTGGAGAACCTCCGCCCGCAGAAAACCCTTAGAAATCTTACGCCTGGTAAAAGCAGGCATAAGGCCTGCTTTTACCAGCATAAGATATGAAAAAAAGTTTAAAAAATTTTTTTTTTTCACTCATTTAATGTTTTACAGTGTTTTTTCATTGATCTCCATTCATATATTTGACAGGTCTGTCAAGTGTATAAAGTGAGATTCCCTTCTTCTATTGGCTGGCCTGGCCCACGTGATCCCAGGGACGCTTGCGAACCGCATGCGCCCCTGGGATACGTAGGCCCTGCACACTTGGAGTTTGGAGAGGCTCAGGATCGGAAGTGTAGGCGCCCCAGGAACCCTCAGGTAAGATCGTAGGAGGCCTCCGATTGGAAAATACGGCCCAATATATTAAAAGTCTTGAGACGAGGGTGCGCTTCCTGTAAATGCCACACTTTCTCCCTCTAACACTTTCCCTATCACACTATTGTTATAAAACAGTGTGAGCAAGGCTAGTAGATCTGCTAGTTATCTATCTATTAAAATCTTTCTGTCGGGCATGCGCTTCCTGCCTACAAACCTTAATTCCTGTTGCCATGGTTATTGGCCATGTTTTGCTGTCAACATTTCCCATTGTAAATTGCTATGTTATCATTTTCCATCCAATTTTCCTGTCAACTGTCGTGATGTAGTTGCAGGTTCTGGGCACAAGATGGCTCTGTAGTGTAAGTTTCTGATCTTGCTCTTCCCAGCTATGTTGCCATCTTATATACATATAAACAAATCTTGTATTCATCAACTGACCGTGAATAATATCACAGGCAATTTACTAATATATTAAAAGTCTTGGCCCCAAAATTCTGTGTCTTTTTTGGTGTGTCTTTACCGTGAAATTGGAAGTATCAGCTGTTTAATGACAGTCTTCCGCTCCAAAATCGATCCCCCGAATTTCCAAACATGACTATGTGCTTCGTGCCATCGGCCCGCAAGCCCCCACCCAACTAATTTAAATGTATTTAAATGAGCGGCAGTAGTGCTGCAGCCCAATTTCCTGGTTTTACACTTCTCATATTTTAAGTGAATTGCTACATGAACCTTACTTTAAGTTCATTCATGCACTATTCATATTTTAAATTCCTAAACTATCCTTACTTTAAATAAAAATGACACTTTCCCTACTTAGTGAAGTCCTACACTACCCTCAAGTTAAGTGGGCTTCCACACTATCTGAACTTTATGAATTCCAACACTATTTCTACTTTGTGAATTCCTACACGATCCTTGTATTAATTGAATCCCTATCCCTACTTGAAGTGAATCTTTACACTATCTCCACTTTAAATGAATTCCTACATGTTCTAAAGTAAATGTATACATTTTTAGTAAATTACTACACTGTCCTTACTTTCAGTAATTTCTCTTTCTAAGTATATTTCAACAATATTCTGACTGGAAGTGAAGTTCTGTACTATCCTTTATCTAATTTAATTCTTACCATCCTTACATTAAGTTCATTCCTCCGTCGTTCTTGCTATGTGAATTTCTGTACTATCTTTGTGAATGCTGCCATTGTCATTATTTTAAATGAATTTGCATAATTCCCACATTATCCTTAATGCCTGGCAATTTCTGTATTATTAGTTCAAATTCCTACAATATCCTTTAAGTAATTTCTTAAACTATTCTACCTTGAAGTGAATTTCTTCACTATCCGGAGTTTAATTCCTATAGTTTAATTCAGTAAATTCCTACACATTCTGTACATGAATTTATACACTCTTCGTAATTTGAAGTAATTCCTATACTATTGTTTTTTTAATTGAGTTTTAACACATAAATACACTACCCTTTCAGTAAATTCCTCCAATAACCTTACTGTTTCTAAATTTTTTCAGATAAATTCTTACACTATTGTGGTGTAAATGTTTACAATAGTTGTCCCCGCCACCCGTCTCACTTTCCTGCTCGACTGATAGCTGTGTGCCTCAACGGAAGGACACGCAAAGAAGCTAGGCGTTGGGAAGCCCCGACCACCCCCCCCACTCCAATCCCAGTGCAAGACCCTGCCAGGGAGTGGGGATGTGCCAGGACTGTACCCAGGCTAAGTGAATGGCCCAGGTTATGAAATCTGAGTACTCCCCTTCCCTTTCAGATGCAGCGCATCTCAGGTATGCTGCATCTGCCTGGCACCCAAGAGGAAAATCAGACTCCAAAGTGTCTAAGTCAAGTCCTCTTAGCCTTTAAAAGTGTCCAGTTGGTTTAGGCTCTGTGGAGAGGGAAGGGGGAAAGAGAGCATGAAAAAAAAAGTGGAAGTGATTCTAAGTAAATATTATTGCACAAAATGTATTACCAGCTAACATCTCTTTATGTCATGTTTATTTGGCCACGTGTGGTATGTTCAATAATGGTATTTATCTGGCAATGGATGGATAGCATGCTTGATATAGATTGTCTGGAATAACATTTATTCAAGTGATATATTGGTGTTGGTACATAGGAACAGGAGTAGGCCATTCAGCCCCTCGAGCCTGCTCTGCTATTCAATTAGATCATAGAAACATAGATAGAAGATAGGAGCAGGAGTAGGCCATTCAGCCCCTCGAGCCCGCTATTCAATGAGATCATGGCTTATCTGCACCTCAACTCCCTTTACCTGCCTTAGCTCCATATCTCTTGATACCCTTACCTAACAAAGAATAGTCTATATTTTAAATGCAAAATTAGAGGTGGTGTAATTGGGAATGGGTTATTTTCATTAATGTTATGGTTCTTTCAGTCCTCAAACATTGCTCTCCAGCTAGCTTTTAGCAATCCCTTTTCAGTAGAACTGAACACAGCCAGCTGCTCAGCTCGCCAAAATCTTCCTTTATATTGTGCAAATCTCAATTTTTCTCTCTTCTAAACATCTAATCACACAATCAGCCTCCAGTTCAGGTATGAAGATGGTCCCATTCAACTAAAGGGGCAGTACTGAACACTGATTGGAGTGAAGCAGTTCTATTCAGCTCAGTGATGCTACGTCTGATCAAAGTAATCTGAGGCTGTACGACTCACTAATTAATTGTTTTTTTTTGTTTTGTGCTCTTGAATTAATGAGCATTGGGTACAAGATACCCACTCTGATGCTACTCCTAATAAGCATAAAAGTCTTTAAATGGAAATGTCTGCATTAAGTGCAACTTTTAACTAAATTCCAATAACAAGTAATTAGGATAGTGGAACAAGGGTGATGGAGGGCTATTACTGGCTCTCTAGATTAAAGAGGGAGAAAAAAATGGTTTAAACCTTTGAGGTTTATTGTAACGTTTATACAATTTCAATGAGATAAAAGGCTTAGACATTTCACTTTTCACACTGGCTTTGCTTACTCAACGGCTGCACGTTTCCACCATATTTTTTAATATTCAAAGTAGGTGCCATAGAAAGAGTTATAAACTATACAGGTATGAGCTGATTTTTTTTGTGTGTGTTGCCGCAGGGGAATCTCAACCCCCAGTCCTGCTACTTGGCATGCACGATTTTCCGCGGCGTGCCACCAACAGGTGAGCTCCTCACCAGCAGCGCATACTTGGGAAACTTGGTCCTGTTGTGTCAATCTGCAGTAGAGCCCCCGTGTTAAACTGAAGAACCAGCTAGTCTGCGAAGCCTTGTATCTCAAAACTTCTACTTTACAAAAGTCAGCATATAAAACTTAATGCTGAAATGGCCAAGATTGCCTAATGCAAGATCTACAACAATGAAGAAAAATGATATTTATCAGTTGCAAAGACACATGGCACCCAAAGGGCTGGATTTTGCCAGCCGAGGCGAGTTGGGGGCGGGACTGCTGCCTTCCGGGTTCTCGTCCCGCCCCCAGCGACGTCTGACGAACGCACGCTATTTTCCCTTGATTGGCCTGGTTAGGCCCGCCCTGCGGGAAAGCCGGTGACAGATGACTTCAGTGTATGATGCTTCATCTGTCTCAAATTTTTTGACAGATGAATTGTCAGCGTTTGACAGCTTCTCAAAGCTGTCAAACACTGAATCTCTGTTCTAAGGTGAGCCCTTGCACAAAGGCTCACCAAAACCTCTCTCCTCAGCAGAAAGCAGATGGCTGCTACATCTGAGAATGCAGCAGCCATTCTGTCATCTCTGCCATTGAGATGAGGCACCTCCGGATCCCCAAGGGTTGAAGCCTGCAGGAAGAAGCAAAGGTAAGGAAACTTTTTCTAACACTTTACACGCACCTCTCATACTTACCTGTCCACACTTGCACCCATCACTCACCTCTACAGCTTACATTTTGACCCTTTTCACCCCTGCAGACCCATTGCTCGCCTCGCTGACCCTGGCGAGGTTCACAGCCGTCGGGAAGCCCAAAGCAGAAGGCTCAAAATGGGGAAAAGCCTCAAAACTACCTGTTAACTACCTGTTAACAGGCAGTCAATTGGCTCTAATCCCCTTCCTGCCTCGAGGAGACGGGTCCCTGCGCGACTCGGGGACCCGCCTCCCGGGAAGGTGGCATGGAGGCGGGTTGGGAGCGGGGTCGGTACCTGCTCCCAGTTTCTGCCATTTTCCCGGCAGTCCCGCCTCCAAACCCACCTCCTCAGGGCTGGGAAAATTCCCCCCAAAGTGTTTCCTATGGAACTGGAAGCCATGTTTTGCCCACTTAGGTGATGGCTATGAGCATTTGGAAATGACTTCTGCCTCCCACTGCCCCCTTTTTGTACTATTGTCAGTAGTCACTCCCAAGCTCGGTTATCTCTGTAACCTCCTACAGCCCTCCGAGATCTCTGCACGCCTCCAATTCTGACCTCTTGTGCATCTCCCATTTCCACCATTGGCGGCTGTGCCTTCAGCTGTCTAAGCCCTAAGCTCTAGAATTCTCTACCTAAACTTCTCCACCTCTCCGTCCTTTTAAGATGCTCCTGATACAAACCTCTTTGACCAAGGTTTTGGTCACCTGCCATAATGTCCCCTTCTTTGGCATGGTGCCAGTTTTTGTGTCTGATTAAGCTCCTGTGACGTACCTCGGGCTGTTTTACTATGTTAAAGGCGTTACATAAATGCAAGTTGTTGTATAACATGAGTTTATGGATGATAAAGCTCATCTACGTGACTACAACAGCACTTCATTTCTGTCTTCCCCCATTTTCTTCCTGTTTCACTTAAAGGGAGGATCTCATGCTGAGATTCACGGGTACCACCAGAAGCCTCCAGCATCCCTCTCAACTAATTATTCCCCATGTGTAAGTCTAGAAAGTGAATGACAGCAGGCTATTTGACCGTGGAGGGAGAGGAATGTCAGAGCTGAGCCCAATTTGCGCATCTAGCACCACCAGTCTAAACTTGGCAGCAGGAGGCACTAGACAATGATCAGACATAGAAATATTAAATAATTCCCCCCCCCCCCACTCTCCCAATTGCAGTATCTCCATCATTGGCCAGGCTTAGATCAGGTGTTATATAGACTAAGCAGGAAGACCCTAGGATCAGTCCTGTGAATGGCTCAATAGCACATTACACACTTGCACTTGCCTACTAAGACTTCAACTATACTTTTACCCAAACTACAGCATATTTCCATTTCCCCTACAGCTGACCACCTTTCAAAGGAAGTCTGCAAGATGGTGGGTGGGTATAGTTCATTTAAGCTTCTTAGACATGTTAGGATGGGGAAATTTTCCACCTAGCAGTCTGAGCTGGGGTAAAAGCAAAGTTTCACAGTTTAAATAACACAAGTTTAGCCCGCAACACTACCCAGGCCTTCAATGAGATCTAACTCATTGAGAGTAAGACTCAACAATGTTTTCATTTTGTAAAACTGACCTTTTCAAACAATACAACATAGAATTATAGCAGCTGTTTTATACTTAAAGTAACTAGCTTACACGAAAGAGCACAAATGGGAACATTGAAGATTCCATACAGTTTTTTAGATACTAAAAAGGGTATTTTTTGTGACTTATATGGAATATATTTTCTCTGAAAATATTATGTCGAGCAGCAGATAAGTTATATTCTGTAGAACATACAGGGTTCTAAAAGTAGTCTGGAACTAATTTGCATTTCAATGGTATTCAGGATTTTAGATGTTGGTAGGTGGTCCTTTCCCATTACTGATTGTGGAGTCAAACTAAATGAAACAACCCGAAACCCAATTTATTTAAATGTGCAACCAATACCCAAAGCTTTTTATATCACTCCATACATGTTTTAATGAACACAAATTGCAGTCCAGATGTAGGGTTCCTTTCAAATCTGATGTATGACTAGATTTAAAAAAATACATAAATCATCTACATCCATGTTGAGCTGTTTCTACAGGTTAATTTGTTTTATGTGATATATACCTTTTTTTAAAGTGCGCATTTGCAGTTATATTCAAGATCCCCGTTATCAAGAAAGCAGAATAAAGTTGACTAATGCTTCAGAGCCATTTACTGTGCGTTAAAGGCTGCCAAATTGCAGATAACAGTCAGTCATTCAGCTGCTAGTCATTACTGAGGTACATCAAAAGAGTCAAAAAAAAAACATACAAAAAAACTTACAAGCTTCCATTCTTCAAACCCTTTGGAGGTTAAAATATTTCTTAACACAGTAACTTATCGGCAATGTGTGCACTTTAGATCTAGATTGGAGTAGTCTGGGTGACACTATTAAAACGTGTACAAAGAACAGGAAAATGAATTAATTCCAGTTTTGAAGAAGGAAAAAAAAACAAAGCTCATGTTCCACAACATGTTCCACAAAACCATGGTGTAAAATTGTTTATTGGACAAACTGATTTCTCATCTGGTAGACAAAGCATTTGTATCAGAGTCGCTGGCAAAGTTAATGGTAATTTGTAATGCCAACCTCTAGGTGCGAGTAGGTTATATATTTGGCTACTCCTAGGTCTCCAGATTTTAAACATTGTATTGGCAGACAAATTAAAGTGCATAGAATTGCGGTTTGATTATTTTAATAGAAAGTTACAGCTCAGTTAAAATAGTTAATAGAATACAGAAAGCATAATTAATTATACAATAAATCTGAACACTGATTGTACTAAATGCAACAGTACCAAGAAACAAAGGAATGAACACAAATGTTAACACAATAAAACTGTATTACATTTGTGCTTCAAATATTACAATATAGTATATACAAGAGTCATCCAAAATAAACATCTCATGCCAAATGACACAAACAAAATTATAAACTGTAAGCAGCAAACAAGAAAAAAGGGAATGGTTTCCCTCATGACGAAGCTCAATATATACAGTAGGTCTAAGAGACATTCAACTTAGAACAGGAACAAAATGACTATATACGGTTTCCTTCCAACCTTTATTCCAAACATAGCCTCCGGCTCGGGATACTGCATGTCTATTCTATTGGTTCCTGTTTCAATTCATATTTACATGTTAAGTAAACGATACAGAAGTTAGTGCTTAAAACTAATTTGACAGAAGTGGCTGTGTGATCAGCGAACCTGGGATGTATAGCCTTCTTTCATCAAACCTTCCTCATAGTCTGTCTGGCACAGAATCATGTTGTTCTTGAGGAAAAATTTATCTCCAACACAAAACCTGAACAGATAAGAGGGGAAAAACACAAGAGGTGGTGAATATATAAATAGAGAGAGTCCTTAAATAGAAATAAAAGGTATTGGTGTATAATCCGCCTGTACATTTCTATTGTACTTTGAGAGCCTACTTCATTGAGTCAGACATTTGGCTCATTTGACAGCACCTGTTAGGTGTGGGTTCCAATTTACTGATGGAAAAAATGCCATTTATGTCTAATATGTGTATATATAACTCGAGTATGCACAAAAAAGTTCTCAACTGTAAGCTTTTAAGCAAATTGCAGTGTTTTTGACCGTATCAATTTAACCTTCAGAAGCTCTTATGCCTACTCTACCAAATCCAGTAAAACTATGCATAATTACACATAGCAACCCAGGTGACCCTCAATAGCAGGCTTTGTTGTTTAGATAGCTGTTTACTGATGATGTTCCAATGTACTGCCAGAATTCCCTTTGGTAATGATGTTAAACAGATTAGATTTAATATTGAAAGCATCGCATCAATGTTCTGTGAGCCTCAAGTGTTGAATTAGAAGCTTTTCACTGATATTAATCCCAGACAAATTGAGAGCCTAGTCCCTCCTCAATCTAACAGGTTTCTGAATTTGCTCCAGTACTGCCACGTTGATTACATAAGAAGGAATAACTGAATAGCAAGAGATTTTGTCTTTTTAAAACAAAATCTGTTTTTTTTTTCTTTTTAAATGAGGAACTTCCTACTTTGCAGTTTAAATTTCATAAAAGTTTGATGGGCCCTGTGGTACTTCCATTTTCAAACACTACTTTTAATTCAATATTTTCAGATCTATAATATATGGCCTTGAAAAATGTACAAGTGGAAAAAAAAAAGTCTCTCACACAATTACATAGAATTTACAGCACAGAAACAGCCCATTCGGCCCAACTGGTCTATACTGGTGTTTATGCTCCACATGAGCCTCCTCCCACCCCTCTTCATCTAACCCAATCAGCAAAACCTATTCCTTTCTCCCCCATCTGTTTATCTAGCTTCCCCTTAAATCCATCTATGCTATTCGCCTCAACTACTCCATGTGTTAGCGAGTTCCACCTTCTAACCACTCTCTGGGTGAAGAGATTTCTCCTGAATTCCTCACTGGATTTATTGGTGACTCTCTTATATTTATAGCCCCTAGTTTTGGTTTGCCCAATTTGTATTAAATGAATTATGTAGGCTATGATGTGCTCAGTCCATCTCCAAAAATCGTTTGATGTTAAAATGATCAAATTTAATTCAGAAAGCATTCAATGTTGTTCAGTCCACACACTGCTGCATTAAGTAGCATTTCAGAGACATTTATACAGACATGTGCTAGACAATCTATACACTCAATCTCACCCCATTCCAGCAGGTTTCATATTTTTCCCTTAATTGATTTGATAAGAGGGAACAACCAAACAATATTTTCTAATACAGTCTCTAACTGTGGTAAACAAGAGGCTCAGCCTGTTCAACTGTGAAATTTTAATTGCGACATTTTAACAGCTTGGTATTGTTCGAAGTTGCAAATATTACTTCACATGGTTATACATATTTTTTTACTGAAGATTTATTTAATTCAAAATGTTAGCAGAATATTCTTAAAGGAATTGCATTGTAGAATGCAAGCTCAACAAAACAAAAACTGATATAGACATGAACCTTCAGATTGGAAGTGGGGGGAGGGAAGAGAAGAGGTCATTCAGTTCCCTGCTATACAGAGATTAGATAGAAGACCCATTATAAAGGGCTTCCCCCCCACCCCGTGCAACATCAGTACCTTTTTTCATAACTTCTGCTTAATTCACAAAAAGCTCTTTTCCTTATCCCTCCAATTCTCTCCCTTACATCTCAGTAGGAGCTTTCCCATATTGCACTCAGGTGGCCATTTAATATTTGCAAGCCTCAACAGTGAGTGTGGGACAGCCATTCGACCATGTGTGCCATCACAACTGAGCCCCATTACTGCATTCACCCGTGTGGGGACGTTTCTTCTGGTCAGTGTGTTCGCAACACTGCAAATAGAGCACGACAGTTTCCCCAAACTCTCAATGTTTTGTGAAATCATGAGAATATACGTCTTATGGTTGTAATAGTGGTAGCGCCCAGGGGAGCCCTTGTAGTTATGTTTAGGAATGTTAAGTGACCAGATAAAATCTCAATGCAAAGTCGTTAACTTTGCAGATGATGCCAAACTTGGTGGGGTGGGAGGTAGAAGGTTGAGTCAAGGGACGCAATCAGCCTTGAAAGAAGAACAGTGGGGGGACATTACAGAAACGTGTACTAGATAGTAAACCCAAAGCATGAATTCAGGGAAAGCAGGAGAGCAGTACAAGGGGCATAAGCACAGATTGGTGGAGACTGGTGAATGGCAAATTTAGGCATCAGGAAGACTTTCTTCAGAGTGGAATAGGCTCCTAGGAAGAATAGTGGGGCAAAAACCGGTCGTTCAGAAGCCTACTCAATGGGGCAGGGTGTACTGCAGTACTTTTTGGTGGAGGAATAGTTTCCCCATATCTTGTGATCTTGTAAAATAGGCAAAGTAAATTTGATGCAAAATTTGGCAGGGGAGGGAGGGAATGCTGTTCTATTCTATATGCACTGCAAATTCAGGAATTGAACTGCGGATTATTGATAAACTTGCAGATGTGAGTTCTCAGCCTTAATCTGCCACCATGAATCATCACACTAACAGTGCAGATTGACAGCCACTGTTGGGCACAAAACAGACCCCAGTCTGCATTAAAAGCCCCTTAACTGTGTAGTTAAAGGCCTCCTCCCCCAGCCCAGGGTGGCTGAGGCCACTTGTGCTAGCTTGACACAGACCAGGGATCTTACTGGTCTTTATGATGCAGTACCATACTGCATTCATCAACTGAGCACAGCTCAGGCTATAACTCAATAACCTCAATTCTCCATCTAATACTCCCATCGAGCAAGGCCAAATTTGCCCCAAGGGGCTGATTTTCAGAGTGAATGCTGGCACCAGCACAGACTCCGAAAATTACTGCTTGCCCTATTTTGTCGGGGAGTGTTGGGGGTGGGGGGGCGGCAGTGGTGGAAAAAGGGTTTCTAACTCCGAGAAGAATAAACTTGTATTTATATAGGCCCTGAATTTCCGACCTCCACGGGTGCGTATGAGGTGTGTACGCGTCCACAGGGGCCGTGCAAGTTCCGGGTTTAGGCATGCGAAGCGCATGCGCTGAAACCAGGAACTTGCAATCTGTCAAGAATTCTCTTGACAGATCCAACGCATGCCCAAGAAAAGTGCCTCTGCGGGTGGAGAGTTGCGCTATTTGCTCAACTTCCGCCCGCTGGAAGGCCATGGAATTCTTACAGAAGCAAAATACTGCGGATGCTGGAAATCTGAAATAAAAACAGAAAATGCTGGAAATACTCAGCAGGTCAGGCAGCCTCTGTAGAGAGAGAAACAGACATTTCAGGTTCTGATGAAGGACCATCGACCTGAAACGTTAACTCTGTTTCTCTCTGAGTATTTCCAGCATTTTCTGTTTTTATTTCATGGAATTCTTACGCCTGGTAAAAGCAGGCGTAAGGCCTGCTTTTACCAGCATGAGTTTATAAAAATAGAAAAATAAGATTTTATCACTCACTTATAAATTAAAAACCTTGTCCAATAAGGTAAGGTTATGTTAAGCCCCGTTAAAACATATTAAAAAAATAAAAATTTTTGTTTAGCATATTCAATTAAATGCCATTTTAATTAATTTTATATATGTAATGAATTTTTTAAATTTCAGTGTGTTGGTGCATTTTTGCAGTCATCTCCATTCATACTTTTGACAGTTGCGTGTGTACGGAGCTGTCAAAAGTATGAAGGGGGATTCCCCCCTTCCATTGGTTCGCCTGGCCCACATGATCACAGGGGCGCTTGCGAACCACATGCGCCCCTGGGATACATGGGCCTCTGCGCATTTCGAAGAGGAGAGGCCCAGGAGCGTAAGCCTACCAGCAGGTAGGTTCGTAGAATTTTTTCTGATCGGAGGCATCCGCCGCAGGAAGCCTCTGATCGGAAATTCAGGGCCATAATGCCTTTAACGACCTCGGGAATGTCCCAAAGCGCTTCACAGCAAATGAGGTACTTTGAGTGCAGCCACTGTTGCAATGTAGGAAAATGTGGCAGTTAATTTTTGCACAGCAAGGTCCCACAAAACAGCAGTGAGATAAGTGATCAGATAATCTGCTTCAGTGATATTGGTTGAGGGATAATATTGGCCAGACCACCAGGAGAACGCCCATGGGATCTTTACGTCCATCCGAGAGAGCAGTTTAACGTCTAGTCCAAAGGAAGGCACCTCAGCACTGCACGTTAGCCTAAATTATGGGCTCAAGTCTCCGGCGTGGGGGGGTGAGGGTTAAATCCATGCCCTTGTGACTCAGACGAGAGTGCTGTCACTGAGCCAAGTCCTAGTTTTTATAACTTTCTAGGACCAATCAAAATGGCTAAGGGGCGATTTTGCATAACACAATTTCATTAACAGGATTGACAGAAAACCGGCCAATTCTGACATACTTGCAATAATTCTTCCACATTCCCCAAGTTACCGAGCCACTAAATCAGCAGAAAATGTAAAAAATATTGTTCATCCAGCTGTCACATGCACAAAACGTCTCAAATACCAAAAGCCCTGTGTCTGCGACTGGGCCAGGGAGATGCTGGTCAATTGAACAAATGGACAAACCGGATAATGAGAGACACAAAGACTGGTAATAGTGTCACAGAACACATGTGAACTCGGGGTTGAGTACTGCAAGGAGCTTAAAGGAGGTCTGCACAAGACAAATATGAAAATGATGTTAAGTGATGTTTGTTATATATCATTGCAAAAAAAACCTGCTCACACAGAGAAATGAATGAATTTCAATGTGCCAAGTCACCCTGAGGGAAGATTTCCTTTAGATGCCAGATGCAGTGAAATCAAAACACATTAGTGAGGATTTTTCTCCTGAGTTATTCCAGTTTTCTGCTGGGTGAGGGTGGGGTGGGGGATGGGGGGAAGGGGAAGTGAGGCCTTAAGAGTCTCCAGCCATTTTGGTTACCATCACACCCCTGCAGCATCCACTGGATGCTCGAAATGCCTGCCCTAGAATGCGTGGGTGAAATTAAATGAGATGGTAATAACAGCAGGCGTCATATTTCCCCCATCATTATCGCTTCACCAACGCTAGGACTCCAGTTGCTCCATGTATTAGCTGTCCAGTATTCCTAGGGGCAACACACAGTGACTCTGGCACCTTAACTGGCCACAGAAGTCAGTGGAGAGCCCGTCAATGGAGTTCCCAATCAACGGATTGTTGCCATTTTTACAGGGACAGATGTATCTTGGAAAAGTTGCCAACAACTCTGCAGCAACAGGGATTTAACCTCCCCCTCCCCCCCCCACCCCACTCATCACCCGACAGGTTTCCCAGCACAGATGGAGACACCGCTGGAAACCGGCCAAATATATTAGGCTGACTCTTGGGAACGCTCCGGGATACGCGCTAAGCACGTCCCATTCAGTCAACGTTCTGGTGGATCTTGGCTATTTGTTGTACTTGCATATATCATTTTACTACATTCAATAACAAAGGAAATCTTTACCCTACCCCCCACCCACACACATACACACAATCTACCCAGCCTAACTTGCATTGCTCTCATCTTTAAAGGAAAATCTTGCACAGAATAGAAGGACGAGGAGTGGAGCAGGTGGTGGAGCCTTCAAGGAGAAGCTATGCACAGTTCTCATCATGCTCAATGAGTAGAAAGGGAGGTGGGTCAGAGGTTGGAAGGAGTTCATAGATTAACTGGTACGTACGACAACATTCAAAATTTGCAATAGTACAACCGCACACACCAATTATGCACAAGTGCTCAATAGTTTAATTAGTGATAATGCAGCACCCAAATGGCCGAGTGTCTGCCCATCTGCTCTCTTCACAGAGCAAGGAGACTCGAGCATCAGGAGTCAGAAGAGCACCAAATGCCACACACTTGAACAGACAGATACCTTGCAGCTCACCTATAATGATGAGCAAGCACAGCAAACTGGCGATGAAGGACGAGCAGAGATAGGGTTTGATAAGGGATGAGGAGGTGGAAGGCAAGGGTCAGGTTGCCCTCTGCTCCTCCTGAGTCACGGTAGGATAGTGATCGTAGTGGGCCAGCTTTCCAGTGCACCATGCTGAGAAATTACCGATCTCAGTACTTTCGTGCAAAACATCATGGACAGGTCAGACCAAGTAGTCATAGACAGTTTCAACTCACTTAGAGATGAGTTACGGATAACCATGAGGGAGGGATTCAGAGAACTCAGCTTCCCATTGTTCTCTGCTCAGAGAGAAGAGTCGGCATCATGAAGAGATGCCCTCCAGTAGTGCCATATGTGAAGAAGCACAGGAGAAGCTGATTGCCATTCCTATAAATGCTGCTCCATTTCTTAGCACTCCACAGGTGATAGCAAGTGTGGAACTTTAAAAGCAAAGAGGCCAAAACTCCAGAAAAATGGCACTGAAGCAGGTGCATCGGGGGAAGTAGCACATACAGGTTGCAGGACCAGTTGGTTAAGTAACCACCCACCACAGCCTCAGCAAGAACGTAGTAGAAGCATGTGGATAAGGAACATGCAGAAGTTCACAACCATAAAGGAGTTTATACACCAGGAAAATACATGCAGTCTCTCATTTGTTATTGCACAGAAGAGTCCAAAAGTAAAGCAAATTTAGTGAACTTAGTTCTTAGCAAAAACTGAAAAACAGGGGCCTATAGCACAGCTTAAAGATCAGGTCAGCAAGACCCTCAACCCACCATCATCGTCCTAATCTTCCATGTGGCAACTGCTCCTCCTTCAAGCACACAGGCAGGTCCATCCCTGGCAATGTTGTGCATAATGCAGCATAGTCATAGCTTTGTTAACCTTCTCTGGGAAACAGGTTTAGATCCCTAAGGTCACTACAGGCATCTGAAGCACTGCTTTAGCACCTCAAATATCAGCCCAATAACTATTCTAGTTCGCCCATGTGCTTTGTTGTATCTGTTTCCTGCTGTGGTAGGAACAGGAGTAGGCCATTCAGCCCCTTGAGCCTATTCCATCATTCAATGAGAGCATAGCTTGGCTAGCAAAAAATCTATCGATCTCAGATTTTAAATTATTTATTGAGCTAACATCTAGGGCTGGATTTTCATTGACCCATGGAGGCGGGTTTGGAGGCGTGTGGGGGGTTAAAATTGCGAAAACTGGCGGGCGGGCACAAGCCTGCCTCCATCCTGCCTCCACGCAATTTTCATTAAATCGTGTCTGCTGGTCCCGACTCCGTCCCGCCTCTAAGAGGCGGGATAGGCTGTTAAGGCCCTTAACAAGCACTAAATTGCCTCTATAATGCCATTTTGAAAGGCCTTTGTGATTTTAACCCTTTTTCTACGTGAAGCACACCTGTTCTGAACCACGAATGTGAAACCTGGCGGGAGCACATTTGGATAGCTGACGCTGGCTGGCTGGATGGATGGATATATGGATGGATGGATGGATAGATGGATATATGGATGGATATATGGATGGATGGATAGCTATGTGGAGGAGACATATCTGGGAGTGGTGGTGTAAAAATATCTGGGAGCAGTGGTGTAAAAATATCTGGGAGTAGACTTAGGGCTGCTGCTGCTCATTTTGCATCCAGGTCCTCTCACAGCAAAGGCCAGGCAGTCTTTGAAGACCTTCAATGCAGCAGCAATGATGACATCATCAGAGGCGACTTTCAGACTGAAAACACTAATTGGTTCATGGGTTCCCACATGCTGGAACTCAATTGCCCAATTAGGTGAAAATTGCATCAATCTCCCACATCCAATTGCAGTCGGGTGGATAACACGAAAAGTGGATGACACGACCCCAACCCGCCCCAGTATCAAAATCCAGCCCCTACTGTTTTTTGTGGGAGAGTTCCACACTTCTACCACCCTTTGCATGAAGAACTATTTCCTAACTTCTCTCTTGAATGACCTGGCTCTGATTTTAAGTTTGTGTCCCCTTGTCTTAGACTCCCCCCCCCCCCACACCAGCGGAAAAAGTTTCTCTCTATCTACCCTTCAATTCCTTTTAGAGCTTAAAACCTCAGCCTAGTTACATAATCTTTCCTTACAATGTAAACTTTGGAGCCCTGTTAACATTCTGGTGAATCTGCGCTGCACTCCTTCCAAGGCCAAGATATCCAGGGGTTGTGCAGCAGTTTCAGCAATGGTTACACTATGTAGCCCATACTCCCGAGGGGCCAACCATTCATCATTCCTTCTCCTTCAAAGAGCTGTGTTTGATTTCCTCTGAAGGAAAGCATGATGCGTTCTCCTCATAAAGTGTACCTTGTGTACAGCAATGCTCTATACAATAGAATGCCAACAACGTGATAAAGCTAAAAGCTGCTTCAGCATACGTAGGTGGGTAAATGGCCAAACAGGGCTTCAGTTATCCCCTAAATGCAGTGTTAGATGGCAAAATGGCCGACTCCTGGGATGGCCCTGTTAGATGTATGGAATGTCATTAAAAAAACAAAGTTGAAGGCAGTGGTGGCTTTCACTGCCTTGGTAGTGCAGTGAGGTTGGTTAACTGCCCTTGGGGATCTGCATGACCCAGATGGGGCAACTCATACACAAACCCTTGCTGAATCTGAGCCCCATCTTGCACTACTCCATCACCAAGCTATCGTGATAGATCTGTCGACTGGGTTAGTTTGTGGTGTGGGCCACGCACCTCGTTGCCCTGCGACACCCTCTCCTCCCATCCTCTGCAGTCCTGGGGCACCCTCTCCTGCTGTGGGGCTAAATACTCCTCAGACTAAAATGGCTTGGTTCAGGTCGGTATTCTACCCATTTTGTTCTACCAACAAGGCAGCTAATATTTTAAAACTCATTCTCTAAGTACTCCACCCTTCAACCTTTCCTTTGGTAATTATTCTCCCCTCAATATTGTTAAATATTATGGGATAACACTCCTGTTGCAAGTAATACATACAAGCCCTGGTGTTGTCTCTGCTGCTACTTTTCCGCTATTAAAGAAAATTAAAAAGTCAAATGATTTAAATTTCCCAAAAAAACAATAATTTCCCTATCAAAAGCCCATGCATGTTTTCATTAATTTTCTAAAATATTAATTAAATTTAATATACACACACCTCAGCCACAAGCTAATGAACAAACATTCCTCAATGTATCATTTTATATTAGATCCTACATATTTATAGACTTCAACACAATTATTACCCTCAGGGGCTTTCAGTTGGCAGGAAGGCCCCCAAAGGCTGTGGAAACGTTAATGAATTTTCCTATTAATGTGCAGAGCTGGCTTCTTGGCAAGTACTGGTATCTCCATCACTATTTAAACATGCTTTACTATTAATTTGTTTAACCCTATGAACGCTATTGGTAATTCAGAAACTAACCACTGTAAGCATCAGAACCCGACTGAATTTTTCAATTAATACTTCATGCTGTTAACTCTGGCATATTAAAGTTGCTTGAAGAATGCTCATTGCTTTTTTTTGGGGGTGGGGGAACATTATATAGTCAAGGCAGACTTTGAGGTGATTAATGGACGACATTTTCTATAGTCAAAAATCTAATATAAAGCAGATGGGTTTCAGAAAAATGATATGAATTTACAGTGAGTAACAGATGTTACATTCTTTTAACTAATTGGGTTTCCATGTGCACCGTTGACAATGAAGACTTTTGATCAAAAACTGTACCTCTGATTACAGAGCTGACAAGCAAAGCAGTCCAGGTGATAAACATTGTCCTTGGCTCTCATGACCATCTCAAAGGCAGGAATCAGCTTGCTGCACGCGGCACAATTCCCCGTCACCCCGAACAACCTGCAAACGTAGAAGACAAAACAAAATCAGCACTGCGTTTGCACGCACCCCAAGAGCCTGACATCTTCCTCCAGTTCAAATCAGCACAACATTTATTTGCACCCCCTCCCCCCGCCCCTGCTAGAAAGCCTTTGCGATCCCGCTCAGCCTTGGCCATAGGCCCACTGGACCACGACTCCTTAAGCTTTCAATTCACACTTTGAGCTCGGATGACACCAGGGATGTAGGGCTTCAGTTATGTGAAGACAGAGAGAAGCTGGAATTGTTCTCCTTAGAGCACAGAAGGTTAAGGGGAGATTTAACAGAGGGTTTTGATAGAGTAAATAAGAAGAAACTGTTTCCACTGGCAGGAGGGTCGGTAACTAGAGGTCACAGATTTAAGGTATTTGGCAAAGAACCAGAGGGGAGATGGAGAATTTTTTTTTATATAAACATAGCGAGTTGTTATGATCTGGAATGCGCTGCCTGAAAGGGTAGTGGAAGCAGATTCAATCGTAACTTTCTAAAGGGAATTGGACATATACTTGAAAAGGAGAAATTTACAGGGCTATGGGGAAAGAGCAGGGCAGTGGGACTAATTGGATAGCTCTTTCAAAGAGCCGGCACGATGGGCCGAATATCCCCCTTTGGAGCTGTGTGATTATACGTGAGACGCACTTCATTGCAACACAAAACACATTTTCCAAAATTGATTCTACTTTCAGAGGGTAAACTATTAACTCGTTCATTGGGAGAGGGGCAACACTAGCAGAAATTGATGCAGTAATCATGATCTCTTCAAAGCTCTCAATCTCCAGAGCAAGCAGTGTGAATCACAGGCCTTAAAAATGTGAACCCAAATGGCACAAGCTTGGAGTCTGATTGTGCTTCCTGCATTTTATATGGCTTTCCACCACCCCCATTGCAAGAATGGGTTTAGCAAACTCTGCTGTATGGCAACAGTGAATGCTAGAATTCTCATTTACATTATTTAAAAAGACTAACACCTCTGCAGGGTGCCTTGGGAGCACTAACTCATTCTGATTTAAAACCAACACTGTAGGCCATACCAAGTCAAATCCCATATTTGTCACTCAGGAATTTTCTTGGTGAATTTTTTTTTGTGTGAGACAAGGTGAGGGATGCTACCGCTGGGAAATGAAACACACTCAGTTCAGACACCCAGTGTCAGCATCAAACACTCAGCGGTCAGGTGTAACCAGTGATGGAGCAAAACCCACACATTGCCCGAACAACGTATCTTAAACACAGCTTGGCCAGAAGCACCACCTACTGCACTGAGGGATTTAATATGCAACCTAAAGTGTTAAAAAAAATAGAAAATCTAGGTTATTTGCAAAAATAAAATTAGAAAGTGGTTCAAAAAATGAGGCATTATCTCCTGCTTAAAAAGTACATTTTTATTTGTTATCCGGCATCTACTCACATCTACCAGATGTATCTTTAACCGAGCCACTCTTTATCCCAGTTGCTCCCATTCCATCTTAAATGTTATTTATCCCTACCTTTGCAATCAGAGTCAGGAAGTGCAGGAAGGTGTGGCTATCCCAGCTGTCCCCTGCCATGTGAAACAGGCCTACTCTCACTTTAAAGGAATAGACCTCCTGTACATCATAGGTAAGACACTGCCTCCCAGTGGTAGTCCCAAGAAAATCACTGCAAGAGCAGTATAGAACTGCTCAAGTAACAAGAACAAGGACTGCAGCACATGTCGGGCAGGAAGGTAGATGCAGATACAGATTGGTTGGGTGAGTAAAGGTACCCTGGAGAAGGGGACAAGGAGATAAAGATAACCCAGAACAATAAGATGGGAAGATTCCTGCTGTTTAGCCATTAAAAGCAAAAGCACAAATGTGTTCTTTATAAACATGCTTGTGATTTCACTATAGAGACAGAGAGTCTAAGATTCTTAGATGAATTGCAGACATTTATGTTGGTAGCCAGTTAGACTCATCTAATTTGGAAGCCCACCCAAAGATGTGGTTGCCCATCAGGCATATTAAGGATTTCTTCAACAACTATCTCCCAAGTTGTTTTTCAAACACACACTGCAGAGATTAATACAATAGCAAAATACTGCGGATGCTGGAAATCCGAAATAACAACAGAAAACGCTGGAAAAACTCAGGCGGCCAGGCAGCATCCGTGGCGAGAGAAACAGAGTTAACATTTCAGGTCGAAGACCTTTCGTCAGAACTGGAAAAAAGCAGGAAATGGCATAGATTTTAAAGCAAGTTTAGGGGCTGGGAAAAGGGGGAGGGGATGAAAGAACAAAAGGGAAGGTCAGTGATAGGATAGAAAGCAGGAGAGATTAAGAGACATGGAGAGACATTAAGAGATATTCAAGGCAAGAGGTGGTGGTAATGGGACAGGTTAAGGAACAAAGGATGGCTCTAGATGAAGTGTGAATTGCGCTGGCAGAATGAAGGACAGCTGCCATGTGGGAGGGAAGAAAAAATGGCCAAACAAAAAGTGTGGATAAAAAAATAAATATATATGTGATAGGGGCCGAGGTTATGATCTGAAATTGTTGAACTCTATGTTGAGTCCAGAGGGCTGTAGAGTGCCTAATCGAAAGATGAGGTGCTGTTCCTCGAGCTTACGCTGAGCTTCCGTGGAACAATGCAAGAGGCCGAGGACGGTGAGGTCTGAGTGGGAGTGAAGCGGTGAATTAAAGTGACAGGCCACCGGGAGCTCGGGGTTCCCCTTACGGACTGAACGGAGGTGTTCCGCAAAGCGGTCACCCAATCTGCGTTTGGTCTCCCCAATGTAGAGGAGACCACATCGTGAGCAGCAAATACAGTATACTAAATTGCAAGTAGTACAAGTAAATCGCTGTTTCACCTGGAAGGGGTGTTTGGGGCCCTGGACAGTGGGAAGGGGGGGAAGTATAAAGGCATGTGTTGCATCTCCTGCGCTTGCACCGGAAGGTGCCAGGCGAAGGGGAAGGGTTGCTGGGGGTGATAGAGGAGTGGACTAGGGTGTCGCGGAGGGAGCAGTCCCTGCGGAATGTTGAAAGGGGAGATTACTGCAGAGATTAATGTTTAGTTACATTACCAGTGAAGTTGTGGATAAGGCAGAACTTTCTACAATTTAACATAGGCAAGACCAACACAATCCTGTTCACCTTCTGTTAAAAGCTTGGCACCCTAACCCAGTTCCATCTCTTCCTTTGGTTGTTTGCTCAGACTGAACCTGCTGGCGCACGATCTCTGTGCTCTCATTGACCACTCCTCACATCCTATTCCGCACCAGGTCCCGTCACCCCAGTCCTCACCAACCTAGTTTGTAAGTGAAAGCCAGCACTACCATCAAAATTACTATATAAATGTTGTGTGAAACATTTGAAGGGTAAAGTTAACACATATATGCTCTTGGCATGGATCCTCACCCACCAGAAGCACATATCAGAGAACTGCTCATGGACAGTCCATGATTTTTGGATAATAAAAATAATGAGCAGAAAACTATGGCTGCATACGTGCCATTTCTCGGTATGCGCTCCTGTGGATCAGGCTCCAAACTAGGAGCATGGGGTGGAAGATTTACTCTTAGATGCCACAATGAAGATAAAAAAACAAGTAGTCAAAAGGCTGGTTAATTTTTGCAATGCATTTGCACCACTAGCCTTTGGATTGTATGTTGTATACCCAGAATGTGAGTGACTAATATCACAGATATATCATTCCCACCGGCCTTCAGGCTAGTCCAGACTGGTTTTAAGGAAAATTATATTTGAGTTTCCACAGATAGCAGAGTGAAGTGTACACTCTGCTGGTGAAGAGCTTTCAGATACAGCATCAAATTTCATTGTACTCGAGTTTATTTAGCTTGTAATCAATAATTGGGTTGAAAATGAAACAGAAAATTCATAAGAGCTGAGAATTTGTAATGTGATAGTAAATAGATTTTCTAGAATTAGTTTAGACGTACTGATAAGAAATATGGTCAACTTAACCAGATAGATGGTCTAATTGGCACTCCCTGACTAGATACAATGAATAACTGAATAATGATCTTAGAAAACCGTACAAAAAGCACCTCAGTTGGAATTTCTGCAATGTTTTACTCTACTATTGAGAAAGCTACAAACAAACAATGCACCATTTCTCATTTATGATAACATAAGGGGATATACTGCAAGGCTCCACCCTTAGCTCAGTCAATTGCCACCCAGGTTTGCCTTCAAATAGGGCCCGGACTTGGCCAAAGCCTGGGTAGACGCAAGCATGGGCTGCAGGGACAGCCCCATAGTGTTATAGGGCCATCTCCAACCTGTGGTTCCATCTGGCGATGCTCCATACTGGGAGTGACCCTCATAAGTGTCAACTGTGGCTCAGTTGGTAGCACCCTCGCCTCTGAGTCAGAAGGTTGTGGGTTCAAGTCTGGCTCCAAAGACTTGAGCACAAAAATCTAGGCTGACGCCAGTGCAGTACTGAGGGAGTGCTGCACTGTCGGAGGTGCCGTCTTTTGGATGAGGTGTTAAACCAAGGCCCCGTCTGCTCTCTCAGGTGGACATAAAAGATCCTGAGCAGGGGAGTTATCCCGGTGTCCTGGCCAACATTTATCCCTCAATCAACATCACAAAAACAGATTATCTGGTCATTATCACATTGCTGTTTGTGGGAGCTTGCTGTGCGCAAATTGGCTGCCGTGTTTCCCGCATTACAACAGTGACCGCACTTCAAAGAGTACTTCATTGGCTGTAAAGCGCTTTGGGACGTCTGGTGGTCGTGAAAGACGCTATAGAAATGCAAGTCTGTCTTTCTTTCTATAAAATTACCCTAATTAGAGCTTGTTCTGCTGAGATGGGCATTGCAGAATGTTGAATGGCATTTTACAGCATCTTTGTGCTGCAAGGTTTGCTAGTGAATCTGGGACCAACACAAAAAAAAACTTTATGTATGTTTCCACGCACATTTTCCAAGGCAAAGGAGATTGGAGGGTCTGGATTGAATGGTTGTGGCAATTCTCCAGCTGTCCTACTATTGTGCTGGTAATAGTAATCATAGAACAGGCAACATTACACTGGGGAGCACTGCAATATGAAATGGGCCACTGCAGCACCTCCAGTCTTGAGAAACATATGGTGTATATACTGCAGAATATAATTAGTTACTGAAATTAGCTGTTTGCATTTTGATCATGTAGCCTAACTGCCAGCACATTGTTCAAAAAAAAGGGAAAAACAAACTCTATTCGCAATATTTCTGCATGTACTGTTCGCAGTTTGATTATTTGCGATAAAGCACTGTTATAAGAAAAGTGAACTCAACCATCCTGCCTGTCAAGACAGCAGTTCCACTGCTTCACTAACTGGACAGCAGTGCTGGGGATCACAAATTAGTTCCGAAACTAAAATTTAATAAAGGAGTATTTAAAGTATTCAGTCATGTACTTTGTACATCTAACATATACTGTGTTCAATAATGAAGCAAAGTTGCAATTTTTAAAAGCAGACAACCATTTTGTTTTTATTTGTATATAATCAACACAGATCAATTCTAATTTTGATCGGAGTTTGACTCTCCAAGTCTCTATTATCTCGGTGGAAACTAAAACAGAAACACTAAAAGAAACAATCTCACCAATTGAATTCCTAGGTGATGAGAGGACTTTTAACAATGTAAATTCCATCTTTAGCTCTGTTCATACTCAAGCTAAATGACACCATTCTTAGGTTTGTACTTAGTTCGCCCCCTCCCCTCCCCACCCCCCATTAATTTTCTTCATGTCTGAGCTCCTTGCTGAGGTAGAGTTTGTCTCATATCTCAAGTGCCCATTCTTCACGAGAACACTTGGCACTGATTATCAGTGGGGACCTTTAACCATCGAGACATCGCAGCCGAACCAATCCTGTCCTTCCCCAATGTCCACACATGCTTTTTCAGCAGGGGTCGCTCGCTCACGAGCAAACAGTAGCAGGAAGCTTGGCCCATTTTGGCCATCCTGACCCAAAGGAGTTGAGGTCAATTGGAGTGTCCCCTACAGTCAGTGAGGCCGAGGTCAACTAACAGAGCACAAACTGAGGATCGAACCGGAGACCTTGCAGGACTGCATTGCCTAGCTACTCACCAGAAAAATTGTGCCTTTGGGGAAGCCCAAAGTTTACACTAAATTATTGCAATGAAGGTTAAAAAGACTTGCATTTATATAGTGCCTTTCACAACCACTGGACGTCTCAAAGCACTTTACAGTCAATGAAGTACTTTGAGTGTAGTCACTGTTTTAATGTGGGAAAAGAACATTAACTACACTGCAAAGATTTTAACAAATGAATAGATGTTAATCAGAAGCTTTAATACTAAACATACAGCTCCAACATTGAACTAAGTTCCTCTCTGGGAAATGTTTGCAATTGATCTGAAACCATAGGAAACATTTGACTCACTTTTCAGAGTCTCATGTCAGGAATTGACTGCCAACATTAGAAAATTGTTTTTTTTTAAAAAAAGACTCTCAATCTGTTTCAAGGTGGAACAAAATGTAGCCACTACACAAAAAACCCACCGTTACACTGCAATGGGTTTTCCAATATTGGGGCCATCTTTACTAGCGACATAAGCAGGTAGCTGCAGTAATATGTCCTGCTCACGTGGGGAAAGCACAGCACTGCACGCAAACTCAAACTGGGCTCTGTTCATTACCTCTGACTGCTGCTGAAATTTCTAATGATAGTAACTTCATTCTGTACTTTAGACTCGAGTGGTAACTGAAGTAAAACTAACTGGCCCATCATTTCCTCATTTATTCCAGACTCAAGAAGTCACCTGTGTCCCCCTCCACAATTTTCCTATCCAGAGAATTTTGAAAAATGAGATTCAATTTCTTCCCCTTACTTTCCTCCAGTCAGAGCAGTGAAGATTCTTGGAATGTCTTTTTGTGTTGGCTCTGTAGCGAAGCTCTCTAGATCATTCCTCCAGCCGCCTTCTGCTCTGCATTATACCAATTACTGAGGCCTCACTTGGGAGCGGTGATTGTACCACAGATTTCAACTGATGCACCGAATATGATCCAATACCATGAAGCCCAAATCCAAACCACTGCAGACCACTGCATTCCCAGATTTATTTCCACAAAACATTTTAATATCAACACAACTGAAATCTTATTTTTGCCTAATTACTGGTTCTGGACTTTATGGAATTGAAATGGCCATCAACCAATGTTTAGTTAAACAAAAAGGAGAGTAAAAACCAGTGGGATACCAGCAGGATATACTATTAGGAAAGAGCCAATTTTTGCTTGTTATTTTGCTAATGCATAATTACACACACAGGAAAGATTGCCAAAGTGCATTCAGTTCCAGATCAGATGGTGCTAGAGTCCGCTATCTGGGAATAACAATACAGGAATGCACAAGGAGTCTCGGACTCTGCCAAGGAGGCAGTGCTTGAAGGTGGACTATCTGGTTCAAGTGAACCTGCTGGAATAGTCAACCATCCTCACTGCATTACCAATGACAGTGAAGGTCACCACAGCATCTTATAGGAACCTTGCAGGGGCTCACAGGGAATATGAAAGGATCAGCACTTCATTAAGGAACCTTGCATCACCACACACCCACCTACATGCATACAATGCAGCAATAAAGCACAGGTAGCAAAAGATCTTCCAAACTGATGCTTTCAAGGTGTGAGGCTTCACACACAGCCAATCACTTCTAATGGCTGTACCTAAACCGGGAACAGCCATTACTCAATCAACACACAAATGGCAAGTGCCCTGCACCACAATACATGGTTCCTGGAGGATGCAGAGGGAAGGGCACATGAAACTTTTGTTCTTAAGCAGTGAAATACACCACCACTCTGGGAGGAGGATGGGTCAGTCCTCATGAATATGGTACAACTATGCCAGTGCAACAGCAGCAAAGCACGTGGGTGAACCAAGGCCCCCACCCTCCCCACATACTGAGCAGACATTTGCATTATTGAAGCTTCGCTTTAGATGCATGGACATGCCTGGGAGGTGGGCCTTGAAGAATATTCCAGAAAAGGTCGACAAACTTTAAACAACATGCTGCAAAATACTACTACAGACAGAGGGCAGCTGCAGTCCGTGCGAGAAAGCATTGCAGGCAGAGGGATAGGCCTGCGAGGAGCTAACTGCCCAGAACCAACAGTGTGCTTGGAATGTGGGCAACATTACTTTGTATTGGACATATTTACAATCATGGAACTATTTGCTTTACTGCTTTGGTTTTGTATATATTCTGTATATATTTAGTTTTGGGCATCTAACACTTTTCTGCACAAGAATGAGGGACTACAAGATATAAAGTGATTAATATAAAGCACCTTTATTGCTCTCAATTGCGTGAGCTAGTTTTGCATAACAGAAATTCAGGTGTGCGCTCCCTATGATTTTATGCCCATTCATTTTAATGATCAGATTATTATGGAGCAAGACAGGATTGTGAATTCCCGACATGTGTACCTGATGTGTGAACACTGCACTTGGTGCACTAAAGATGAAAATTCAGTTAAAAGTGGATGGATGAATTTTATAAAATTTGCGCAGTTGTATACGAGTTTTTGTTTTTAAATGTTTTTATTCGTGCGTTTGCATCTTCTGTGGTGAACTTCTTCATGCTGTTCCGATATGTGTCCTACTTTTATGCGCTTCCTTCGATGAAGGATAAGCAATGGTGAGTGGTTGCATTAACCCATGGACTACTTGCAGCAAGAACAGAAAGCTCACTACTTGTATCTGACTAATCCTGATGGGACTGCATCAATGTTGAGATGATACTTTGCTAGCTTCAATGTGGCTTATTATGAGATGGTGCCAACCATCACTTGTGCAAGGTTATATAGTGGCACAGACTGCTGCTGACAGGAGTGCCTCCAATTGCTGCTGTACTCCTCGCATCACTGCTGGAAGGCGACTGCTAAGATGTTTTGTCATCTGTGTGAACAGTGGTTGTTAAGAGATTTGAGTCCCTCCCTCGTGGACGACAGCTCTCATTCACAACAGCTGACGCAGCCATGAGTGAACATTGGGGATTGGACCCTAAAGCCTTTATAGAAACAGGAGGATGATTCAGGAGATGCGCCAGTGTCTATGTCCTGTGTAATCGAGGCATCTGCTGCAGTTGCTATATACACATCTGTAAACTGTAGACAAGCGTTGCTCCTCGCCACTCAGGTGGGCAGATGGCGTTGAATATCTCGGCGTTGGACTTTCCTGCACTACCCTGACCACTTGAGTACAAAGAGGCAAGTGGCTCCTTATTAAGGCCCTGCTTCTGTAATAGACTTAATTTCAAAAGGAGGCATAGTAAAGTTTGTATCCCCATGGACACTTAATAGAGCACAAGTGATAATGATGGTTATTAACAGTGCTTGGTGCCTAATGCAATTCCTCCTGAACATCACTATTGAATCCTTCCCAAACATGTTTATTTGTGGCAATGACTGATTTAAATGTGGCTGGTGTTCTGGTGAGTAGCACTCTTTGGCTTTGGTTGATGGGTAACTGTGTTGTCCATTCTCTATGAAAGCAGCAGACTGTACAAAATGAGTAAGTAAGCAGATTTATCTATACCAGTCCTGTATTGTCATTATGTTCTCTATTATGTGCTTGGGCCCAACCACTCACTGTTCATGTAGCATTTTACAGAAATCACAGATTATCTCAACAATATAGTACATAGCACATGAGCTTCACGACTGCCAAGGTCTCACTCTTGAACAGCTCAATAGCATGTTCCTATGGGGTAGTGGCCTAATCTTTGGGGTTCCACCACCTGCTCAACCCTACATTTTCCAATAGTACGTTAACTTTAATTTTAACCTGAAGTTAAACGGGATTGAAATGAATTCATGTGCCTCATGAAAATTCTTTGTTGTGGTACAGTCTCTCGGCCATCAAGGCACGTACATGATATCTAGAATCCTGCTATTGTCAGTCCTTAACATCTCTCTGTCAGAACTACATTTCTTTGCAATTAACTATTGGGGGAACTGGGTGGTGCAGTGGGTTAGACACAGGCCATGCAGTTCCAGGCTCTGGGCTCAATTTCAGCCTTGACGGACGTGATGAATGTCCCGTGTGTAAAGATTCTGTGCAAAGTAATTTTTTTTTGCTCTCAATCCCATTCCTAATGGACCTAGGCCTACAGCACAGAACTGCCCCAAACTCAGTACTAAAACTTAGGGAGGGCAGCCTCCCGAGATTGGGGCTGTGGCACATTGTGGAGCTCTGATCAGCATCTGGCTGTGCTTCATCTGACCTAGGAATGTCCGATTAACACTGGGGTACCCGAAATGGGAAAAATGTTAAGTGTTTCATTCCCCAACATCCCTCATCTTGAGGGGGCCGAAAATAAACTACTTTCCTTCCTGTGCATATATATCACATGCCGCTACTTTACAATTATATTCATGCCTTACTTTTAAACATTCATTTTTTTTCCCTTCCACATTCCTTCTCGAGTTTGAGACAGCAGTCAGCATTTTTCAATTACAATTGCACAGTCCATGAATGACTGAAAGAACTTTGATATTTACACTTGTTAAGGGGCTCATTAGCTTTGAGAAGTGTTTGAGGATTATTGTAGAGGTAATGAGTTTTTCTGGTTACCTCCAGTGAAATCATTTAGTAATCGCACTTTTCTGGAGAAGTCTCATGACTGTTAATTGAGAAAAACAAGGCATTTTTCAGCAAAATAGACTGGCATATTTTTGCAGTTCACAGTCACCCATTTATAGGGCTCTTTTGTAAACAAACTGAAGATTTTTGTACATGCCTCTCCCAGCAGTTTGCTTCCCAATCCTCCTCTCCTGAAGATCTTCATTTATTGCTCTGGTATGGGTTCACAGGTGGACCTCACCCAAGGAGAAATGATTCATGCACGAGTCTGGACAATGAGTACCAGAGCACTTCTAGCAGGGGGTTGCTAGCTAGTGGTCAGGAGCCCGAACCAATGTTCCTCTTCTCAACTCAGGGATGCTGAGGACAACTGCAGCACACTGCCATTGCCCCTGCTGAGATTAGCGAACTCAGCCTAGAGTGGGGACCAGCCTGGTCTGTATCCCTCAGCTACTCACTAATAAACCTTCTTTGGCTCAAAGTTTATCCAAAGACATCAAATTAATTGTAACTTTATGAATTCCCAAGTAGCAATTTTTTGCTGACTCTGAGTGCACTCTTGCCTCAGGATAAGGTGATCATGGATTGAAGCCCCACTCCAGGACTTGAGCACATAATCTATTACTGAGAGAGTGCTGCATTGTCAGAGGTGCTGCCTTTCAGAGAAGATGTTGAACTGAAGCCCGATTTGCTTGTTCAGGGGGACGTATAAGATCCTATGACACAATTCAAAAGAAGAACAGGGGAGGTCTCCTCGTGTCTTGACCAACATTTATCCGTTAACCAACAGCAGAACAGACTAAATGGTCACTTACCTCATTGCTGTTTGTGGTACCTTGCTGTGCCTACATAACAGAAGTGATTGCACTTCAAAAGTAATTCATTGACTACAAAGTGCTTTGGGACAGCCCGAGGATGTGAAAGGCACTATAAATGCAAGCTCATTCTTTCTTTTACAGATTCAGTGATAAAATGCTCAACCTAAGTAGCAAGCCTTCACCTCTGACTAGACTCTTAGCATATTAAGTTCTGTTTTACGGTACTGTTTTATGGTACATCATATTGGTATTCCTTAAACCGAGACTTTGCTTAAAGAAAAGTTCCAATTGAACTAATCTAACAGGACAGCTAAAAATGTTCTTGAAAATTGGGCCCAGTCAAAACAGAATGAGCACCAAGGTCACAAACAAAATGGTTAGATTGGCAACTTCCTATCTGTGCTTTCAGCAGACAGCGGAGGAGAATTTGGAGTCATGGAGAGTGCCAGTGGGGCTGGGAAATTGCCATCCTGCCATCTAATTAGCAGTGCCCCAAGAACTTCATTTAAATAGTAAAGTCAATTTAAATACACAAGTGGGAGGCGCAATCTCCTGTCTGTTTGGCATGGGATCGTGCTGTGCACAGACCTAAGCATAAGCTCCACAGGTGAAAGAATTCAGAAAGCACAAAGGCTGTTCGGTGTGTTTTTATTTTAAAAATGTTCCCACTGCCTTGCTATGGGTGTTTTCGTTTATGTTTTTTTTTTGAAAGATAATTGGTAGAGAGGTTTGGGATATCTAAATAAAAATTGTTCAACACAGTCTCACAAAATCATTCGAAAGCTGACTACAATTGGTCAGTACTTCAACAGAACAGGAAGAGCTGATAAAAGTGGGAAGAAAAGCTGTTCCAATACAAACTTTCATCAGAGCTCAGGTAGCAATCAAGATATCCAAGTGCAAACTACACAGTCCCATGCTGGTCAGCATGCCAGTAAAATGAATGATGGGGATGGCGTTTAAAACACTCCCAAATGCAGATGAATGGCGGCATGCCAGATACATGAGCAGCCACGAGAGCCAGACCTACCATTATGCCACCAACCACATCTAGCTGGCTCCGATTCATCTAGCTGGCAATGACCAAGGGGAACAGACCCCATAGGTTGTGGGTCGTACAGAGCCAGTTGCAGAACAGATCATTTACTTCACAGACACAACTGGCACCATAAGGATGCAACTGCTGGCGGCAGTCAAGTTCACTGCAGTTCTCAGTTCCTATCTCCGTCACCTTCCAGGCTTGGATAGGGATCACCCGCAATATCAGTCAATGTGCTGCCCACACATGTATCAAACAGATAACCAATGGATAGGTCATTAAGGCAGCACTTTCATCTCCTTTCCCACTGAAACACAACAGCAGCATGACATAGCTGTCCAGTTTCACCACACTGCTACATTTTCCAGAAGAGAGCATTATTGATGACAGCCATTTGCCCAATGCCACTGGCACTTGCTGCTTCTCACTTGCACACTGTGATTCAACCAATGCCATACCTTCAAGCTCACTGACTGCAATTTTGGGATGTGTATGTGAAGTCAATGGGAATCGGGGGGAAAACTCTCCACTGGCTTAGTCCAAACATGGACAAAGGAGCTGAATTCCAGAGGTGAGGTGAGAGTGACTGCCCTTGACATCAGGGCAGCATTTGTTTGGGTGTGGCATCAAGGAGCCCTAGTAAAACTGAAGTCAGTGGGCATCGGGGGGAAAACGCTCCACTGGCTGGAGTCATACCTAGCACAAAGGAAGATAGTTGTGGTGGTTAAAGGTCAATCATCACAGCCCCAGGACATCGCTGCAGGAGTTCCTCAGGGCAGTGTCCTAGGCCCAACCATCTTCATCTGCTTCATCAATGACCTTCCCTCCAACATAAGGTCAGAAATGGGGATGTTCGCTGATGACTGCACAGTGTTCAGCACCATTCACAACTCCTCAGATAATGAAGCAGTCCATGCCCGCATGCAACAAGACCTGGACGACGTTCAGGCTTGGGCTGATAAGTGGCAGGTAACATTCGCGCCACAGAAGTGCCAGGCAATGACTATCTCCAACAAGCGAGAGTCTAACCACCGCCCCATGACATTCAACGGCACTACCATCACCGAATCCCCCACCATCAACATCCTGGGGTCACCATTGACCAGAAACTTAACTGGACCAGCCACATAAATACAGTGGCAACAAGAGCAGGTCAGAGGTTACGTATTCTGTGGCGAGTGTCTCACCTCCTGACTCCCCAAGCCTTTCCACCATCTACAAGGCACAAGTAAGGAGTGTGATGGTATACTCTCCACTTGCCTGGATGAGTGCAGCTCCAACATCACTCAAGAAGCTCGACACCATCCAGGATAAAGTAGCCCATTTGATTGGCACCCCATCCACCACCTTAAACATTCACTCCCTCCACTACCGGCGTACCGTGGCTGCAATATGTACCATCTACAAGATGCACTGCAGCAACTCACCAAGGCTTCTTCTGCAGCACCTCCCAAACCCGTGACCTCTTCCACCTAGAAGGACAAGGGCAGCAGGCGCATGGGAACACCACCAGCTCCAAGTTCCCCTCCAAGTCACACACCATCCTGACTTGGAACGGTTCAAGAAGGTGGCTCACCACCAGCTTCTCAAGGGCAACTAGGGATGGGCAATAAATGCTGGCCTTGCCAGTGACACCTACATCCCATGAACGAATAATAATAAAAAAAATGTTGCTGGTGCTCGGAAATGTTGGTGAGACATACACGGGGGTTGGGAGGTGCTGGAAGGTTTGTGGCCCTAACAAACTACCAAACTATCAAACTGCACCCCAAGACTCATCAGAAATTAGAATGTTAGCTCCAAGATATGCCTTCAAACAGAGCTTGCATCATTTGTGTGATTTTTCGGTGTATGGCTCTAAGTGAATGATCAGGGAGATGTCAAAACAAGAACAAAGTGGTATTAGCTCCAAGTCTGCTGCTTCACGGTCCTCTACTCTTACTGTCCATGCTCTTGTATCCAAGGATGTTCAGGGCCACCTCTTCCAATGTAGTCAAGGGCTTGCAATTCCTCCACTGAGGGCCTGTTCCCTCATATTCAATGTCAATTAAACATGCCAGTAAACATGTCAGGAGTATTGGTTCACAACGTAGTTATGCTCAAGGAGCACATACACAGCGACAGGCTTGTACCCAACTTGTAGCCAATCCTGTGTTGCAGTATATGACAAATATGCCATGCAGCTAAGGTTGTGTTGCAATGATTTTGTGTAAAGCCTTCTCAAAACATGCCAAGGTTTTCCAATGGTAACTGAACGTGCACCATGGAGCATGGATATGCGTGGTAAGTAATATATGAAAGATTGGCCATTAGTAAATGTCAACAGGTTGATCGGCAACATTTTGTTGCATGCAAGCTTGGACCATGTGCCTGTTAAGTGGCACTGTTGAGTAGTCTTACTTTGCAGCTTGATGTTGTGCTGTCTTTTTCTGCATCTGCCCCCAAGCATTGCAGAGTGCACACAGCATCGACTATGCTGCCATCTCCTGCCAGGCATAATATTCTGCTTTCCACAGTACCTTGAAATGCCAAAAAAGAGCAAACTTTCTCACAACCACCTCAGGCAGCAGCATCACTTGTCCATTGACTGAAAGTTTCCCCATCTCCTTATTTGTTTCACCATTGCCAATTTTGGGAAGCTGCATCTAACAGCTATTGCTCTACATGTGGCCACATCCTTTAAATACCAGCTGTACAATGACAATGCACCAGATTTCTCAATCACCACTTTGGCAAGTTCCCAAGGTTAGGCCCAATCCAAGCCAAGAGCTCGCTTCGAATCCTCAACGAGGGCTAACCTCTGAGTGGGGACAGCCGTTCACTATTTGTACGAGTACAAAGCTGGCAGCACTTTGGACCCACTACCTAGGTATCAGGACTGGAAAAATAATTTAAGAACTTCAAAAGAAAAGTCTAAAACCAAAA
>CM059434.1:86223235-86310735 GCA_030390025.1 Squalus acanthias | reverse complement strand
TATTGTAATTACAAAATGATTTAAACAGTTCTATAATCAGCTTTTCAGCATAAGCACAATGCCTGCACTTAAGGGTGACAGACTTTTCTAAAGGGTGCACGACTTCAATTAAGCATGGCAGTTTCTGGTTTTAACCAGTAATGTTTGTAGTTTGATAACCAGTTTTAACTAAATTGACTGACTGAAGTTGGTAACGTGCTTGACACCAGAATCAATTTTATGAAAATTGAAAAGAAACAATTCCGCCCCCCGCCCCGCCACCCCCCAAAACAGGCACGTTTCATTTTAAATATAATAGACATTGCCCCCCACCTCCAAATCTGGGATATTTCTATAATTCCAGAAACAGCCCAGGCCTAAATTCCAGGGACAATGGCTTTTTAAAGTAATATGAAAGTACAGCAGTAAAATATGTTAACCAATTATTTTTTCAATAACGTTTATTGCAGTATAGAATCTTGTACCTATTGCATACGGCTTTGGAAGATCCCAGAGATCGGTTTTATAATCCAAGTCCTCCACACCCCGTTACTGTGCCCTTCCACACCCCGTTACCCTTCTAGAGCTTTGGTGATTTTCAACTTGCACTATGTTAATGGCTGCCATATTTAGTCCCTAATTTTTCTCATTATTTAACTTTAAATCGGTAGAGACTGCAATTGCAGATTTAAGTGGAACAACAGAGCCAGGTGTTCAATTCCAAAAGGAACTTAACTTGCAGTTGCTAAATATTCAGATATGTCGAGAAGGTTTTTAACATGAACATCATCTTTCATCTCCAACTGCACCCCCAATGCACAGCCTCAAATATTCAAATTGTGGAGAGGCATTTCTTAATTTTAAAACATTGCGTTTAGCTTCTATCTCTTGAAAAAGGGGAGGGAGAAAAACCCAGCTCTCATGACCCAGAAGGGTAAATTTTACAAATATACATTTCTGACACTGGGAGCACTGTTAAAATATATGCGTGACAAACTTGCATTATGGATACACATCACATGCAATTGTATATATAAAAAAAAATTGGCAAGATCCAAGATGGCAGCTTAGGACATTAGTCACTGGGGGACATGTGGAAAAACTTAGAGCCTGTTGGAAATTTTGGGAACTCTAGAGAGCCTATGTGTAGTACCTCGTGGATAGGAGCTTCTTAATTTTGTTGGGCTATTCTCCACAAAAAAATTGTGCGCTACATAGCTAGATTAACAAAGACATTTATACTGTTAAGTAGTTGAATGCTGCTTAAGCTTGGGAGGTACATTATTTCACTGGTCATTAGCTTTTCATTACCCCTTCTTAATTCCTGCAATTTCAATTTTTCTAGACAAAAAAAAATATGAATTTTTGTTCCATTTTCAAAGAGATAGGAACATCAAACGCTAAATATTTTCTACACCAGTGTTTGGTTTGATTTTTGACATCAGGTCATGCTGGTCTAGAATAAGCAAAGGGAATCAAACCAAACATGACCCACAGGAAACAAGAAAAAGAAACACTTTTCTTGAGCTGATCGCACAATGTTTACGCACAATGCATCATTTTGAGCTGATCAAAAGGACATGTCTTATTTTATTTTAGAAAGAACGTAAGAACATCAGTTACAAGAATATAAGCATCTGAAGTGGTTTTATTTTTGGTATCCTGGCAACATCTATGAAACATGGTCAGGTTAATTCGAGAATGCAAGGTAATGACAGGACACCGTTCAACCAACATCCCTCTGCCTCAATAACTCACTGCCTCACTAACTTCTAAGTGAGTGAGTGCAGACTATTAATTCTACAGCCTTTTGCACGTTATACTCGTTTCAGTACTTTTACTGATGCAGCACAATGCATAATTTTTGCTTAATCAAATATTAAAGATCTATGGCACGTAATGGTGCAAAAGTATGCTATGCAAGGAAGCGGGCTTGATTTCTGTACGTATAGCTGTATAGGTTGCAGTATTGCCAGTTTCAGAAAGTTATAGATTCAAGCCCTAATTCAAGACTTGAGCAAACAATCTAGGCTGATATCAATGCAGTACGGAGGGAGTGTTGCATTATTGGAGGTACAGCCTTTTGGATGAGATGTTAATCAGAGCTCCTATCTGCCTGTTCAGGTTGAAAGAGATCCCGTGACACTATTTGAAGAACAGGAGGTCCTCCTGCTACCTTGACCAACATTCCTCCCTCAACCACCACCACCATAAAAAACAGATTAAATAGCCATTCATCTGATTCGCTTGTTGTAGGACATTGCTGTGTGCAAATTGGCAATTGAGTTAGCTGAACTCAGTTGGGGTGACAGTGGGAATCATTACAACCAACAAGCCAGGCCTAATGAAAAGGGAAGAAAAGAATACAGAGAGAGTGTCCTAAGAGTGCCCATGGGGAAATCAGGTGATAGCTGAATGGGCTCAACTGCATTACTCGCATCCATGACCGTTGCTCAACATCAAAGCAATGGTCACTTGGAGTAGTCACTGCATGGACTATTCTCACCAATGGAATTGTACCACAGCTTGAGTCAGCACCATAAGTAGAGTAGGAGCTTGGATGTCATAAAATTCAGAGAAAATCGGAAGGGAAAAAATAAATGTAACCATCTAAGCGACGTTGCATTTTCTTGTTTTTTGAACCTACATGCATGGTTTCTCGACTCAGGACAGTATCTAACTTACACCTGGTTGTTAACAAGACAAAACCGAGTACATTACTGAGGTGCATCATAAGGGTGTTCGATTACAAGTCAAAATGGATTTAACTTAAACCCTATACTACTTGTGCGTCAAATTTGGGTTATAATATTTTGCCATATTATCTGTTTACCATATAGCTGCCCAGACTCTCAGATGTAAATCCTTATTAGACAGTTATCCAGTATCATAGATTTAAGCGACAAGACATGAACCCCAAACGTCTCCTGCTTAACTGATCAGCAAACCTAAATTGGAGCCGAAGAGATTTAATTTCCAATCATGTACTGCAAAACACACACAGCTTCAGTAGTAAGGGGCTGAAAATGGTGACTGAAGAGAAACCTCACAGAAGACCATGGGACTGATACTTACGGCCCAGAAATGGGCACAATCGGGTGTAATAAGTATAAAAATGGACGGAAAATGGTCTGAACATTTTTTCCCTTTTCAGTGTTGAGTTTTCAGTCGGGATTGGCACCGGTGGCAGAATGTCCTTAAAGTGGCAGGAGTTTCCCAATATGGAAGTTGCGGGGTCACCTCATTTGGATGTCATCGATATGTCACTGCAGCGATGCCACTGTTCATTAGCCCAAATATGATGGGTATCCAGGGCTACTCTGAACTGCAGAGAGGATTTTAAGGGGCTTTGACAGTTTTAAGGCCATTCCTGCACAATGTCATGATTTTATTCTGACACTTAGGTCTGCACAAGTCTTTGTGTTAAGCTCAGTTCCTCCTCTCTACCACCATTACTACCTCCCATGGGTTTCCCCAATGGGATTTCCCCATTCTGATTTTTTTTGGAAGTATAGGAGGACCACCAGCAGAGAGATGCCAGATAGGTCAACCTACACCATAGGTGTTCTGTGCCCATTTGCTGGTACATACATCCCTATCTACTGACTTTGGCATAGGAATAGGGTACATGAATGCGACTATACCCAAAGGAAGCTGGGGCAGATCAGATAACACTAATGAATGCCCAATTGTAATGCTGGATGCTTCTTTGGAATCACTCCACATTATGTTGTGCTTCAGTGATTTTGTATGAGTCACACTAGGCTGACCTAGCCCGATTTGCTATCCCCAACAAGTTACCAGCAACCCTATGTGCAGGCATTGTGACATCTTACCAGGCGGGCCATAACTGTGGGCAACTGTCTTCATAAGGTCTGGATCAGCAGTTGTGCCATCTTCTGCAAGGACACCTGCAGCCAACAATGCAGTACAGGGCTACCCATACCAGTCAGTTACAGTCACAAACCTGCCTTTATCTCCATCCAGGCATGCTGCAATGCTGACCTCTGGAGCTGGTGCTGTGGGATGGCAAACATGGTCACACCTTCTTCCCAAGCACCTCATGCAGCAGCGCCTACAATCCAGCAGCCACCTGCAGGGCTACAAGCACTTGCCGGCAGACTTGTGTCTGCATCTCGGGTTTCCTTTTCCCACCTTTCCCATACCTTAATGCTCCCCCTTTTCAGCCTTGGCAAATGCTACCAATCAGTTGGAATCACTTCTGAACCTTGCCGCAGGCTGTAAGGATTTGGGTCGGCTATTCTGCCACATCTCTTCAACACCTTCAAATGTCAATGCAAATTTCCTGTTGCCTCCACTAGACTACCTCCCAAAACAGATCCAAATCTGTAGCTGGAACTTTAATGACAATCTGCTGACCCCAGAGAACAGAGTATTTCCAAAACATGACTCTGGTGTGCTCTGCACCAGTTTGTAACCATTCAGAAGTGATTTACACCAGAGATGAAAAAATCAGTCCCCATACAAAGAGCAAAACTGAATTGCTTGTTTTAGTGAAGTAATAAGTCACATTTAAACCTGCTTTTCTTGAAAGCAAGAATACTGTTTACAAAGGGCCATTAAACATTAAAGATCAGTGTCCGAAGTTATTGGAAGTAACAAAATATATTGCATTTATATATGCCTTAGATCTCACGCAATGGATATCTTTGAAATGCGGTATAGGCAAAATCCCACAAATATCATCCAAATGTCCAGTTAATCTATTTTTGGTTGAGGGATAATGAGCGGCCAGAACACCAGATGTCCCTGTTCTTTAAATAGTGCCATGGGATCTTTTACACCCACCTGAACAGGCAGATGGAACCTTGGTTTCACATCTCATTTGAAAGATGGCACCTCCGACAATGCAGCACTCACTCACTACTGCATTAGAGCATCAGCTTAGATTATGCACTGAAGTCCTGGAGTGGTTCTTAAACCTGTAAGCTTCTGACTCAGTACTACCAAGTGAGCCAAGCTACATGATTTAATGTACGTGCAGGTTGATGCAAAACAGATGTTTTTTTACTTCTTCATTGATACTGTTATCTGCAAATCCCCCACTTCCACAAAGATCCTTACATGACCAGAAAAATACTGCAGCCTTCAATATTCTGCATGAGGGAATCAAACAAATCTTCATTCTGGAGATGGATGGAGATCGAGAGAATGTAGACCATCTCACACACATGATGTACACTACACTTCCTGTCTATATGTAAATTTGTGCATTACACTTGGTTGGTTCAAATATCATTCAAAAACAGCAATAAATCACAGAGGTTTGCAAAATAACCAACCAAGATGGAAACACAAAAATGAAAACTAGTTGGGAAACATTAAGGAATAGATCAGCAGAATGAACAAGCAGTTTGTGAAGTCTACCAATAAATGTAACACATGGAACAAAAAAATGCAACTCATTCCTCAGAATTGCATTATAGCGTCAGACTAGATTATGTGCCGCCATCTTGGTTTCAACACGAAGTTGAATATTTATAATTTGAAATAAAACTGCGAAAGAAGTTACAAAAAAATGACAAGGAAATGGTTAAGCTGATCTAAAGAGTAAAATTTTCTGTTTTGAAATGCCTGTAACCATGTTTCCAGAGGCCTGTGCCTATGAGACAAGCCTGTGCCTCGAGTTCATGAAAGTGCCCAGGTCCAGCACTCGCAGCTGAAGAGATGACTACAACTCCCAGCATGCCACGATCAGATTCAATAAATGCTGGAGAAATATTCCAGCATGCATCAGTCTGATGGAACAATGCAGAGAGACAGAGACACAATACACAGGAGAGAGAGAGAGAGAGAGAGAAGGGAGAAACTGAGGCATACAGAATACAAAGCCTAAACTTAAAAAAAAAGATACACATGAGGCAGGACAGGGGCTGTTGAGACACATGTAGGAGAGCAGACAATTGAGAAAACTGAACAAAAAAGTAAAGCAAAAGTAGCTTAGAGACAAACCCAATTTTAATCAGAAAAAGATTTCAAAATGCCCATGTTCTGCTCTCATCCTGCTCAAGTCAGAAGAATGTTTCAGCCAGTTACTATTGCTGGCTATTACATTTGGCAAGCACATCTGCATGGTTTGAAATTAAAACGTGGAATAACTTGTTGGTATCAGAGTGCATGACAACTGTACAAACAGCTGTTCGAACAAACAGCTGGAAATTGTCTTCACTTCGGCAGGTAGAATATTGGCATTTTAAACTGTGCTGACTAAAACTAAGTTTTGATGGTATAAAACTCCCATCATTGCATTAGATCCTCTGACTTACGATGATCACATCTTGGGAGAAATATTCACCTATCAAAAACACATTGCATCGAGCACATTTTGTCCATCTTACTTAGGTTGTCACATTTTGGTCAACATCATTGTCTATGTGCAACTTTGTGCCACATGTGAGGATTTAAATCATCAAAAATCACAAGCAGGTAAACAATGTGACAAACAGCAAATGCTCACAATTTTCTGGTCATCAAAATTAATGATTGGCAAATCAGGGGTGCTACAATTTAAAGTCCGCTGGCCCCATCAGATTCTCCAATCTACATCAGGAGTGGAGTCTTAGAAAATGTACCTGTTATTCGACAGTCTTTTGGGGGAGATCTCTTACAAACATTCTTCTAATTTAAAAAATAAATAAATACTTAGCGACACCCACCCCTCCTTCACTTATATACCCCAGCAACCCCTGGCAACGCTGTCACCTCTGTTTCACTATGGTTTAATGATGGGACCTCTAATATTTAAAAAATTATTCAACTAAGAATAATATCAAGCAAAGTTCACAACATCTATTATAGGTTCAGCAATAAAATCTTGCAAATACTCATGTATAACATCCTATATCTTAGAACTGTTTGCACTTGAAATAAATATTATTGGCTATCCATCTTCTGAAACAGTTATCTGCAATGCATGCGCAGGCCAGTTAATGAAAATATTCCTTCATGTCTCCAAGGCAATTCTTCCACACCTACTTTGGAATTGCTCCAAGAACCTATCACCATCTCAGCAAAGATGATGACAAATGATGAGATGTCTGGAGATGGGAGGCACAGAGCAGACCCCAAGACCTTCCATAAAGCCACAGGAGAACTTCATACCTTTGGCAGGATCCTGCCAGTACTATTTCTGTTTTGCACATCAGTGCCACTGTCAAATGTGGCATCACCCAGATGCACAGTGGCATTAGACAATTTAGCTGGGAATGGTTGGCTCCAGCAGATTGAGTCAATCTACTCCCCACACTAGTCAGAAATCAGCAGCCTTCCTTCCCTGAAACTCTGGTATTTTGCCATTCTGAGCAGCTTTGAAAGGCATCAGCCTTGGTTGAGTTGGTAATATTCTCTCCTCAGAGTCAGAAGGTTGTAGGTTCAAGCACCACTCCAGAGACTAGAGCACATAATCTAGGCTGCCACTTCAGTACAGGACCAAGGGAGTGCTGCGCTGTTGGAGGTGGTATGTTTTGGATGAGACATTAAACTGAGGCCCTGTCTGCCCTCTCAGGTGGGTGTAAAAGATCCCATGATACAAATTTGAAATAGCGCAGGGGAATTCCCCCCCCCCGCTAACTTGGCCAACACTTATCCCTCAATCAACACCTAAAACAGATGAGCTGGTCATTTATTTAATTGCTGTTGGTGGGAGCTTGCTGTGTGAAAATTGGCTGCGCCGTTTCCTAAATTACAACAGTTACTACATTTCAATAAAGTACTTCATTGGCTCCAACACACTTTGGGACAGCCTGAGGTCATGAAATGCCATCTATAAATGCAAGTCTTTCTTTAATCCTCAGACAGTCAGTCAATGGGGTTGGAAAAAGTTGCACCCGGATTCACTGTGCCCAATGGGCCAGTTCATCCAGGACACTTTAAAGTTCTGCATTCTCCCAAAGGAAAGCAGCCAGTCCTCTAGAGACTTGGCAACTGGAAAATATGAATCAAATTACAGGACGGAAAAAAAAATTAACTTTTATTCTATTCTTCAATAATTTCTTTGCTAGTTTTCTAGTGCACACAACTACTTAATTTTAAGACTTGCATTTATACCGTGCCTTTCATGATCTCGGGACATCCCAAAGTGCTTTACAACCAATGCACCTCAAAAGCATTTCAATCACTTGTAATGTAGGAAACGCAGCAGCCAATTTGCGCATAGCAAGGTCCCACAAACAGTAATGTGATAATGACCAGATAAATTGTTTTTAAAAAAAATAAAGTGATGTTGGTTGACTGATAATCATTGGCCAAGACACTGGGGAGAACTCTTCCCCTCTCTTCAAAATAGTGCCATGGGATCATTTACACCCACCCGAGAGGGCAGACTTCAACCTCTCATCCGAAAGACGACACCTCAGACAGTGCAGCACTGGAGTGCCAGCCTAGATTATGTGCTTAAGTCTCTGGAGTGGGATTTATACCTGCAGTCTTCTGACTCATGAGGCAAGAGTGCTACTACCACTGAGCCAAAAAAAGGTTTTACAGTACCTTTGTTTTATTTTAGTGTACTAAATTGAAGTCAATGATGCTAGAGGTGCTCTCAAGATGATTTTCATTTACCCGTGATCTTGGATAGTTTCACTAAATGGTTTCTTTTCATTACCCTGTGGCTTTTTTTTGTCTGTCAGGCCAAATCTCCATTCTTCTTTTGTATAGAGATAGCAGACCTGCAGCATGCTCCCTTTGCAGCCTCCTTGGTATAGCTCACAACTTCTGGAATCTGTCACACATGAAGGTTTTTTACTCCTCTGTGTCCACCTTCAGTACATGGGTCGCACAGAAGATGGATTGACAGTTAAAACAAGGAAATTATTTTCTCTGCAAAAATGTTATAATGAATACTTGGCGCAAGTTCCAATTGTAACGTAACAGTACAACGCAAATGAGTAGCAGTGTTTGCGGAATCAGAATCGTACTGCACGAGTTAGGGCTGGACCCTTATTTTGTGTTTGAAATCCTTTTGGATATTGAAATAAAATTACAACTTATCCAATCCTAGTGGGACTTGAAAGGAATTTTTTGAGAAATCCAAGAGATAAGCTTTTTGTGAACACTGTGTACTGGGAGCATCACATAGCAGAATCACCTCAAATGCCTCAACTCAAAGCAGTGGTAGTATAAAGGGCATAGAGAGTAACCAAAGAACCCTTAGGTGATTTAGGAGACTGTCAATTAAGATTATATTAATACATTCAAAAACAACCAGCGGGATACAGTCTTCACTTTATAATGTATATTAATTTATATAAAACAACCCATGTACAAATTGGCAATGTTCCAATGTCACCCCAACTACACCATACCCAATTTCTGCTAGCTTACAATTATACCTCATTTGTACACTAATTTGCTGCTGGTGTGGCTCATAGTTGACTGTATGGTTGGCCTGTGCAGTGGAGCAGACACTATTTGACTTTCTCCAGAATCCGCTTCAGTTGAATCCAAGATCAAAGCAGAACTACCCAGGTCTACCTGCAGTAGGAAACCACACAAGTGAAGCAAAAAATGAACCACTTGTAATCACCCATTCTCTCAGAATTACACTCATTAAAAAACAATGTGGCATCTCAAAATGCTGTGGGTCAATTGAAACTTTCAAGGTTGAGAGCAATAGATTTGTGTTTGGTAAGGGCAGCAAGGGATATGGAGCAAATGCAGGTAGAGTTGAGACACAGATCAGCCATGATCTAATAGAACGGTTCAAGGGGCTGAATGGCCTACTCCTGTTCCTATGTTCCACTAATTTGTCATGCTGACTTGTCTGACCAGATCATTTTTAGCGGATCAAAAAAAACACAAATCGTATTCCATCAAGATAGTTTTATTTCCATTAAGTCACAGGACACTTCAATACAGACCTCATCGTACTTAACACACCAAACAGGAAACAGATCTTGGTATTAAAAGGATTGTTACAAAGTGAACTTATAAAAAGAATAGGACTAGAAATGATGGAAAGGATAGATGCAATCACCGCAGATTGGAAAACAAGTAGGAAGAGACGAAGGAAGGCACTCCTATGTAGCTGCAGTAACTGATCACATAGCCATCACTGGGTAGCAAGAAAAGACTCGGGCGTGGTGACATGCGAATTCACGTTAGTCATGATTAACTGAAATACTTTAACAGAAAATGTAGAATACGAGAGGCTACATTATGAACTGAAATGGCACATTTTATACAAAACATGCCATTTTATACAAAATTAAACAGGAAACAGTTGGAATTCTATTTTAATGCTTCATGTATGATAGTATTATATTTTATATATCTCAATTCTTCCACAAAGTAAGGGATCATAGTCCCGTCCCCCCACTTTAAAAGCAGACATTTACAAAATATACTTGTACCATCTCATCAGTGTCTGGTCACTTGTTTCCAGAACTTTCTTCCCTATCAATCAACACAATATTGTTAATCTCTTTGTCAAAAAGGGGAAAAAAAGTCAGATCCCGTTGTTTGCCAAGTTTTACTTCAAAAATATAGATTTCTCAAATTTTGATAGGTACAGCATAGATTCTCCCCCCTCCCCGCCATCGCCAAGGGCCCATACCCCAGTAAATGTATCACTTTGTTTGAAAGGTGTGGTAGATTATAAATGAAGTGTTTTCGGCCACACTCATCACAGAGCCTCGCTCACTGATAGAAAATCACGGGCGAGCTTCCGATATTCGCTCCCAGCAGGAGCGACTCTGGGCCAGAACAGTCTTATTGGCTGAACATGCACATTACAGGTCAGAGCTTATGGAGCGAGATGCGGAGTAATGTGCAATTACAACGAGAAAATGCATTGAAACCTGCAGTGAGGGAAAAGTGGAGAGCTCCCTCAGTGGAATAATGGGAGTGTTTTAAAAAGTGAAAGCAATCATCGATGATTCCGATGAACAATCTCCATGTAATAGACCGTTAAATGCAGTGAAAGTAAATGTATTTTTCTACAAATTATAGTTATGTACAGCACATTATTTTAAGTATTAAATATTTTATTTTTGGGTCAGTGTTGAATATTTGCTTGTGCAAGGAGTTAGTCTCGTGATGCATTTACACCACAAGCTTAGCATCGGTGCAAAGCAGCAGTTTCAGCTTCACACCGACTCATATTGTGCCAGTTGTGCGGTTAAAGCCAGAACTGGTTCGGAGGCAACACGGAAATGAAGGACTTGTATTTATATAGCGCCCTTCATGACCTCAGGACGCCCCAGAGCGCTTCACAGCCAATGAAGTGAAGAGGGAGACTCCCTCCGTCAGGTTAGGCCGATTATGGATTCAGTCTGCATGTACAACAGCGAGGATATCGTTGTGGTGTGAAAGCAGCCTTCGTAATCCTTCAAGTTATGAATATTTCTCTCTTGCCTCAAACTATGGATTGGTTTTCTTTTAGGTGTCAAGTGTAAGGATCCGTAGAACATTCCCGCTCTGAGGATCTTTCAGTGCAAGATACAGCAGTGCACAAGAACTGTGATGGTCCCTCGCAGGGTGCAATTTACGATTACTCTGGGTGCAGGACCGCTCTTCGCTATGGTACTGCAACTCACACGCAAGTTTTTTTCTTCTTCACCTTAATGACCCCTGAAGGAGCCCTCGGGGGATTGAGGAACAAGGCCGTTACACAAGGCAGCTCACTAATTGAGGAGTTGCTCAGGGGTTGAGAAATCCTGCTTCACCACGAAATCAACCATGACTGGATTGACATCCCCAAATCACTGCCTGGAGGCCACTCCAAGTCGGAAGCAGCAGGGCTTTACACACCTGATAGGTCCCCACTCTATCTACATCAAGTCACATTAAAAAAGGAATGTATAACAGAGTGCAGGCCAAACCTTCGGAGTAATTGGTTTGCCAGTCAAATTACTCACGTGAAGCTATTTGCTGCATTAGTCCCGTTAGAAAACAAAAAAGGCCCATTTACAGAGGGCTATTTCAATTTGAATTGGAACATTGGCTTTAATTTAAAAGAGAGGAATAAGTTAGCAATAAAGGAACTAAGTTAGCAATAAAAGGTGATTTGTGTGTGTGTGTATATCCCATTTTCTCTCCCCTTCCAGGTTTTGTCCATCTTTTCAACATCTTGATCTGGCTGCTGAGAGATACACAGAAGCAGCAGGAGTTAACTCATACTCCAATTCCGAACCCCCCTCCCCCCTTCTATGTGGGTGCCTCTCACCTAAATCTGATCACACTTCTCACATAGACCAGCCGAGATCAGGAAATCACAGGGAAGATCAAGTGTCCTTCAATTGCAATAGCCAGCCAACCATGGAATAAAACCAAAAGATTTATTTTGGTGTAAAAAAATGTGAATTATTTCACAGGCATCATGAGATCAAAATGGTGTATCTATCCCACGTCGAGGAACCTTGGAGTGCATATCCACAGATCCCTGAAGGTAGCAGGGCAGGTAGATAAGGTGGCTAAGAAGGCATATAGGATACTTTCCTTTATATTCTATGCCCTGGCTAATACAAGCACTATATAAAACACTAATTAGGCCACAGCTAGAGTACTGTGTACAGTTCAGGTCACCACATTACAGGAAATATGTGATTGTACGAGAGGGGGTATAGAGGGGATTTACGAGGATGTTGTCAGGACTGGAGAAGTTTAGCTAGGAGGAGAGATTGGATAGGCTGGGGTTGTTTTCTTTGGAACAGTGGAGGCCGAGGGGAGACTTGATTAAGGTGTATAAAATTAAGAGGGGCCTAGATAGAGTGGATAGGAAGGACTTCTTTCCCTTAGCAGAGAGGTCAATAACCAGGGGGCATAGATTTAAATTGATAGAGGGATTAGAGGGGAGTTGAGAACTTTTTTCACCCAGAGGGTGGTGGGGGTCTGGAACTCCTGAAAGAGTGGTAGAGGCAGAAATCCTCATTGCATTAAAAAAGTTCTTGGCTATGCATTTGAAATGTCATAACCTACTAGGTTACAGACCAAGAGCTGGAAAGTGGGCTTAGATGGAATAGCGCTCTTTCAGCCAGCACAGACACAATGGGCCAAATGACCTCCTCCTGTACATTTCTAATGACTATGAATTGACAAAAGCACCCCTGAAATAAATCCTATACAAATTCAGATGCAGTCCTCACTTTCACGTCACACCAGGATCGACACCACTATGTTCTGAATATGGCTGTTATTGGGGGTGTATGTGATAGATAGATCATTTTGATCGCATGTTGCCTGTGAATTAATTCATATTTTTACACCAAAGTACATCTTTTGTATTTGTGCTGATTCAGCAAGGCTTTACTGTTTTGCCAATATTTTATTTTTTTGCTTCACAAATGCTGAAATAATTTTTTTTATTTCCCAGAAAGGAAAGGTTTACTTGGAGTTCACTGAACTTTTCTCTGCCAGTATTTCTTCAACAATAGGGTGTAAATTGGAAGTCTTCAGTCATGTAAGTGGAAAATGCATCTTTAAACAACAGTTTTCAGAACTGAACCATTAAAGGGGCTCTTAAAGCTTGCTTGCCATCTTGCATATAATGTTTCGAACAAGGCTAGATGTTCAAGCACAGGTGCAATTTTACAAAAACACCTTTGCTACAAAATTCATATTGCACTTCCAGTACCAATTTGGGCAGATTAAAGTGGGCTGATTTGATCTGAACCAAAATTAAGGAGAATGTGGATCAATCTAATCAGTTAATTTTGATAGTGCAGAAGGGGTTACTTTATTGTGCTAGTTCATTTGGATTTTGTTTTCCAGAATCGTTATGCATCTTCTGTGCAAATGGCACTCTGTCAGGGAAGCACAACTTCTGGGCTCCATTTAGAGCAGCTCGAAGAAAAGAATCATTTGTATATGCACTTTAGCACTATGGTCGGTAAAAAAAAGGCTGGCAGCATGATTACTGACATTTTCCATTGAGGAGAACACTAGCATTTTCCTGTGACACGTAAAGTGGTTTAATATTACAAGTGAGGCTACTGCAAATGGTGATTAAAGTCACTTTATTCCACTCTTTCTTGTTCCAGCATATCATCAAAATCTCAAGAAGTACTTCACCCATTAGAGGCAGTCACAGACATGCTCATTCTTGTGCAGAATCAGTGGGTTTATTCCCTTTTTATCTTGAAGCACCCGCATCATTTGTCAAAAATCCAGGATAGAGGTTTATAACATACATATGCAAGTTGAATTCAGTTCGACACCCCTGTGCCAAGAGTTTTAGTCAACACCCAAAGTTCTGGTCACGTCCAAGACAGTGACATAGGCCTTGGCGTAGAATGGTCCAGGGAGACCACCACTTCACCAACTCAGACCACAGAGCCTGTGCCTTTGCTGATTTAAAAAAAATGAAAAATGTTAGTCTTTCAGGGAATCATATTTTTGAAAGTTGCACCATTATGACAAATGTGGTTCTCAAGGACCATTGAGTTGCACTCCACAAAGTGGAGAGTAAACGTGCTCATAACTTTGAGTAGGAGGAGTTATCCTGTGTGCAAACTGGATGCATTCCTGCCCCCCCTATCATTTAGGAACTTTTCAAATTGTAAAAGGAAAATGAGACTTGCTGTACATAGAGAATGTGGAGTCCCATGTAGTAATAACCTCATTAGGCATCTTGACTAGATAGAACAAATGTTTGAATAATCGCTAAATGCCTCAAAAGAGCAACCTTTTGAGTCTGTACCTTGTAACTGCTACAATTTGGAAGAGCCTGCATCTTTAAAGACATCTCAAAACACTTCACAACCAGTGAATTACTTTTGAAGTGCAGTCAGTTATGTAGGCAAGTACCACAGGTCCCACAACAGGAAATGACCAGTTAATCTAGACACTAGGGAACATCCTGCTCCTCTTCAAAATTTGTCATGGGGTCATTTTATTCACCTGAACAGGCTGATGTGACCTCGCTTTAACATCTCATGCAAAAAAAAGTCACCTCCCAACAAAGCAGCACTCCCTCACTGCTGCACTGAAGTTTCAGCCTAGATCATCCCAGAACTCTCACGCATGATCTAGGCTGAAACTTCAGTGCAGTAGTGAGGGAGTGCTGCTTTGTTGGGAGGTGACCTTTCTGACTCACAGGCACGTGCATTTCCAACCAAGCTGAAAAGCAAATTACTGGCACATCTCCCAGCAGCAATTTAAGGGAAAATAGGAAATGTCAACTAAATGGCAAGAATTTACCAGTAATGTTCCTTATGAGAGAGGTGGGTTAGAATTCACTAGGATGAGCATTTAGCCTTTTGACACACCCCCTCCACCCTATCACTAGCAGTCAGCTTGGAAGTTCCTCTTCCTCCCTCCAATGTCCCCACCCCCAGACTATATATAAAGTTTAAGAATTGCAATTGTTCTTTGGTTACATTTATGTATGCTACATTCAGAATGGAAGAAGTTTTTTCAGTGCTCAACATACAACCAAATTGACCTCGTGTGCATAATGAAATTATAAACTGGTAGAATACATTGGCCAATTACATGCTCCAGGTGCAAAGCCTAGTCCACCAGGAGAGTCTATCAGGAAATCGTATGCACGCAACCACGACTTTCCATCCACTCATTTCAATGAAGGGAATATCATGGGTGGTGTGCACCCAATTTCCTGATTTGTGCAAGGTTCTGCACTGGGAATGTGCAATAAGAATTAAGCGCAGACAGGAAATCTTTCCCCAGTATTCAGTTTGTGACATAGTATACCATGAGCTACTGTGTGAGCTTTACTTTCTTTAGGTTATGGTTGATCCTGCAGATTGCTCTTACTGCTGCCACTTCCTACAGTCAGCATACTGCTTTGCTTGCCTGCTCTATTAGTGCCAGTTGAGTTTTGGTTGTGCTACCATTGCTGTGGGGGTGGGCAGAGGTCCTAGTTGAGGGCAGTGGAACACATTCCAGGTGGTACATGAGCTATGTGGGTTGAGCATCTACAGGCAACAGCCCAGGAATGAGATTAGGAAGAATTGCGCCTGGTTCAACTTCAAGATGTCATAGGAGTAGGCTATTTTCCAACATGTCTTGAACCACAATGATTGAAATTGAGGCAGGCAGACCCCTCACCAGTGGGACACAGACATGCTACAGATGGAAAGAGACCTAGATGTCTGCCCTTGGGGTTCAGGGGATGAGTGCCTAACAGAAGAGGCAGGAGGCAATGAGCACAGAGGTACATGGTTTTTAAATTGCAAAGACAATCTGCCTTTGGTGTTGTGGCTCCAACGCAAGATGCCAACCATTGGGCATAATACTAATAGAAGCATCAATCTCTGCACATTAACGTGGAAGGGACAGTCTCAAAATGAAGCAAAAGAAAAATTGCTGGAAATTCACAGCAGATCCAGCAGTATTTGAAGAAGTTAATGTTTTGGGTAAAGACACTTCATGAGAATTAACATTAAGCCATGTTTTCTCTTTCAACTTCTGGTGAGTTAACTGCAAATTTCCAGCATTTTGTTTTATTGCAGATTTCCAGTTTTATCTTTTAGCATAAACTCAAGTTGTCCAATTTGGATCAATCCAAAACAATTCAACTTTATTCATTTTGGATTATAAAACTTGTTTTACCACCTTTCACCATCCATTAATGCCAATAATAATTTCACAAATTGCATATTAAACAAAACTGGTTTTACCACAAAGCCCAGATTGCAAGGCAAAGAACATTTGGAACTCCAGTCATTCTATAGTTTGGAATGAATGTTTGAAAGCAATCCAAAATGACAATATGGGAACAAAAGAATGGCCAGTTGAGGTAGAGATCGGAGGGAGAGTCGGGAGATGGAGCCAATTTAGGGAGGGGGGAGGACATGTGCAGACAAAAAAAAACACATAGCGACAGAAAAAACCCACCAGAAAGGGAGCCTGGAAACAAACCTCAATATTGACCAGCATTAGTTCAACTGGTTATTGGAAATAAAATAAGTAACTATGCAGAAATAGACCATAATTCAGCAGTGTACAAAGTCAAAATTCTGCAGAAAAAGCTCATAAGGATTTTGTTTTGTAATATTTTCAGCAATCCATATAAACTAATGGAGGCCGTCTGTGATACCAACATTAAACCCACCAGTTTGAGCACTGCTTTGTCACGGGCAGTAGATTTCTCAGCATGGAAGAGGGGCTTTCACAACAGGAGACAAATAGCGAAGCATATTACTTATGGAAAACAGTACTGTCGTGGTGTTCATTCTTTTTCAGCATTCATCTGTTTAGATTTCACTAGTAGACCGAAAGGCTACTTTCCGTGTAACTTTTTATTTATTGATTGCCAAAGGCGATAAGGCTTGTTTAGCGTCAACAACGTGCTGTCACATTTCAGTTGAAACATGAGGCTTAATTGAACATTTACAGAAAAGTGGTGGTGGGGAGGTGCAATTGTCATTTGCTGCTAAAGTGATTTTAAAAACGCAAGCCAAAATAGTTGCTTGGTAACCACGAGGACTGTAGCCTCACCACAACAATTTTAAATCAAAAGAATTAAAAATGAAATTTTATTTATTCAGAGGCTGCGGGAAATATAGGAATGTTCTGCACCTGGACAATTTGGGTTCGAAGTCGCCAGGAAAACCTTGTAAACGCAACCAAGAACAGATGAATCCAAATTTGAAAGACAAGCTCTTTGTGGTCAAAAATGGGGCGGGGGAAGAACCAAGTAGAACATTTCAGAATTCGTTTGTCCTTTTGTGTAACTAGCATTTGTAATATTCTATTCAAGAGCCAGTTTTCCGTCATCAGGAATACTGACGGGTACAGGAGAGCCTGCAGTGGTGAGCACCACCAAAAAAATCCCAGGGTGTCAATCGCGCTCTGCAGTTAGTGACACTATCTGGGAGGATGGTAATGGAGTGCAACACGGCACTGAAGATTGCATTGATTTGAGCAGCTAATTAACAAATGGCTGCAGTGATTTCCTTTTTTGTTGTTGCATCATTTCACACTGTCATTTATCCCATTTAACACTTTCTAACAATTTGCTTGTGCACACATAAATGGCCAATTCTACTTGCACACCCAGAAGCAAAACATCTAAAGCGCTATACCTTTATATTTGTTATATTAGAAATAGTAGAAAGGGAGACACCAATAATATACACCAAATATTTTCTTCCTATTGAACTGACCAGTGTTTAAATACTGGTATCACATTCTCACCAGTTTAGTCTTTTATAAATCCTGAGAATTTTGAACAAACGATAACAGAACAATTTGACTTTTTTTTTAATTCTTGTGCGCCTGATTAATTAGCACTGAGAATTTAACCTTCTAGATGGCAAGTAAAATCCTATTTTTCTCATCACACACAGGAATGCAACATTACATTATTGTGGGGGGAAGAACGTGAATCCTGCCATCACCGCAAGCACCTATGTGCCGTTAGTTTCATACGGACGCAAGCTGTGCAAGTAAACCCGCTAAGACTCGTGCTGTAAAGGGTATCCCTCAGCAACTAAGGACTAAACATTTTCCAAGAATACTATTAAAAGAAAGAACATCGTGGCATTTCAGAGATTTTAATTTAAATTTCCAGAATACTTAACATTTGTTTTGGCTAGTACTGTGCGTCTTGTATAAATAACAGTATATTACACTATTTATTCAAAATCTTTTTATAAATGTCTCCCTCCCCAATATGCCGGTCAAAAAACTGGATCTTAAATTGTGCAGATGTGCACTGAAAACTAGAAGCTGTTTTATTTGGCAGAAGGGCATATTTAAATCAGTGACTAAAGCATTAACCTAAACATCACATTGCATCAAACCTGAATGGCCCAACTGAACAAATAACGTACTTAATCCAATTCTGCTGCAGCTAGGTAGGCATTTGGAAAGTAAAAGTTAGTGTTCGAAGTTTCAAGAGATGGTACATACCAAGGAGAAAAGGAAAAAACAGTTGCCACAAAGTTATCCACCACACAAGGTAGGAGTTAAGGTTACTGGTTAAAACATCCCCCAACCCCCAGCACCATCTGTCAGAAATATGTAGTGCAAGTTAATTGCAGGAAGGCATGTTTTGTGTACTCACAACCACCTCTAGCCAGGTGTTCTTAGTCTACAATTAGTAGGGTTTCAGGAACAAAGCAAAGATCTGAGCCGAGGACCCCAAAAACCAATTCCTCAAATTATCCCCCACTGAATAGTTCAATATCTGCATAGGTATTAGCCTCGGCTCAGTTGGTGGCACTCTCGCCTCTGAGTCAGAGGTTGTGGGTTCAAGCTCCACTCCAGGGACTTGAGTACATAAATAGAGGTCGACATGTCAATGCATTGCAGAGTGCTGTGCAGTCTTTCAAATGGGACGTTGGACCAAATGATCCCTCAGGCATACACCAAAGAACCCATGGCATTATGCAAAGAAAAGAATTATCCTGGTTTTCTGGCCAATATTTATCAACCAACATCACCAAGAACAGTTCACTTGGTCATTTATCTCTGCTGCTTACAGGACCGTGCTGTGCACAAGTTGGCTGCCACTTTTCCCAACATTATAGTGACTACTCTTCAAAAGTACTTCATTGACAGAAGAGCTTTGGGACATTGAGGTTTTGAAAACAGTTATACAACTCCCAGTTCTTTCTTGCTTGCTTTTCTTTCTACAACATATCTAAGGATTTAAAAACCATTTACTTACTCCTCTTCTGAAGTTACTGACTGGGGTGGAGCAGTTGCACAGACACGAGCAGCCAACCAGTGCCTTACTCAGCCATTTTTCTCATCAGCCTGCTAATGCTCAACAACTGAATGTGGCAGAGGGGGAAGTCACAACCAAGCCTGCTCCGATCACTACCCAACCTCATGCATGCAAGGATTGCTGGATGGGCATCAAGATCCCTGCTGGTTTTCACTCAGCCCAGGGGACCGGAGGCCAACTGCAGCACTATTTTCCTGGCGGAGGTCAGTCAGCTAACTCACTTGACCAAAGATTGAACCTGGGACCTTCTGGTCTGTGTGGCATTTAACCCACAAACTACTGGGAGAAGTCCAACCAGCGACATTTTTTAGTCTTAACAGTAGATTGTAAAAAACAATTAAACTATATATTCAGGTGGGGAGAATTAATTTTGCAACAACCAGCAGGGTACTGCAGATGTACTGGGTTTTTGGCAAGAGTATAACATTTAGATAATAGTTCCTTTTACTAGTTAACACACCCATCAGTGGATACAGCTGTGTTGGCCTTCAACTGAATTCACAAGATATGGACAATAGAACTTGCATCATGTCTACATTCGTCCAACTGGTTGATGCCAGCATTTATGCTCCTATACTAGTTCCATTTAGAAAGCATCAACCAAACATTAACGTACAAAACATACATTACACAAAGGCTGCTTTTCCTCAGCACACACTTGGAAATGTGAATGAAAACTGAAGACGACCAGATTTTCTGTTGAACCAGAAACATACAAGCCATTTAATCTTGAACAAAAGCACAGCAAAATCCTTATTCCTTTGTAAGCTCATTTAATTACTTCTCAAATGAACAGGACTCAACGATCAAAGATCTATTCAATTGCATTAATCTTATATTGACAAACTTAATATGTCTTACGATTGTGTAAAAAAAACTAACTTTATTTGACCAATTCCGAAGGTCTAAGGGGATTAACTACAGTTTTCTTCAGTGAAAATTCATTTGCACAGAAAAACTGTATATACTTTTGACAAGATGAAGACTTTGCAATAACATATATCTACAGTATAGTGTAGGCCAATAGACAAAGCAGGGTAAAAATTCATCTGAGCTCAGATTTCAGGCCAGGCAGGGTGGGGGGGGGGGGGGGGGGCAGGAAGATGATCGCAGATGCACCACTGCTTTTCCTGGCTCCAGATTTTAAAAAAAACTTACCTTTTTACTGGTGGCTGCTTGCTAAGCCACTCTACGCCTTCAAAACCAGAATGGAGCAGGCCTGATTTTGGAGAGGTCATAAAACAGGCTTAAGGCCACTTGCATGTGCTAAGGTGGAGCCTAATGCCCGCTTTAGGCAGCCATCTAATAAAAAAAAGTGGGCAGACCCAATTTTGGTTTGAACTTTTTCCAGGTGTCCTTGGACATTGAAACTCATTGCGCCTGATTTCTACCCCAGTGATAAAATGAAATGTGTTGACTGGTGTGCCTTAATCAAAAGACAACACACATTGGGTCAACAATACAACTGCAGAAACTTACATTTATATTGCACCTTTAACAGTACAATATCCCAAAGTACTTCACAAGAGGCATAATTAGACAGAAATGGAACACTGAACCAACGAAAGGAGTTAAGAGGGCTGACCAAAAGCTTGATCAAAGAGATGGGTTTTAAGGAGAATCTTAATGAAGGATAGCAAGTTGGAGAAGGAATTCCAGATTCCGGAGCTTAGATAGCTGAAGCCATCAACGCCAATGGTGGGAAAATGCAGAGTTCTGCCAGGGGTTGGGGGGTGGGGGGGGGGGGGGGGGGGGGTGATTAGTAACATTGGTTGAGGTTAGAGATAAGGGTAAGGCCATGAAGATATTTAAACACAGAATTGGATGCTTGGGGGAAAAGCGATAGGCAATGTGGATCAGCAAGGACAGGAGTGTTATGATCGGAACTTTATGCAGGATAGGATACGGGCAGCAAAGTTGGGAGGCCAGCCAGGAAAGCATTAGAATAGAATAGTCGAGCCTGAGGTAACAAAAGCATGGATGAGGCTTTCAGCAGCAGCTGGGCTGAGGCAGGGGTGGAGGTGGGTGATGTTACGGAAGTGGAAGCAAGTGCTCTTTGCGCTGGAGGTTTTGGGGGTTGGCAGCTCAGCTCTGGGTTAAATAGAACGCCAAGGTTGCCAACAGTCTGGTTCAACCAGAGACACTGTCCGGGGAGGGAGATCGAATCGTATGCAAGTGTACAGAATTCATGACGGGGGCCAAAGACAATGGCTTCAGTCTTTTCAGTGCTTAACTGGAGGTAATTGTGGCTCATCCAAGACTGGATGCCAGACTAGCATGCAGATGAGGAAGAGGGGGCCAAGGATAGATCCATGGGGGACTTCAGGAGGTAACTGCAGGTGCAGGAAGAGAAGACTTTGCTGGGGATGCTCTGGCTATGATTAAAAAGGTAGGAGTGGAACCAAGCAAGGGGAATCCTACTGAGCTGGACAATGGAGGAGAGGTTTTGGAAGATGAGGATTGTGTAGTTGACAGTGTCAAAGATTTGAAAGAGTTTGAGAAGGGGAACTGCACCATGGTCTCAGCTGCAAAGGATGTCATTTGTGACCTTGATTAGGACTGTTTCTGCACTGTGGCCAGGGCAGAACCCTGATTGGAGAAGTTCAAACATGGAGCTACGAGAAAGGGGGAGGCATAGATTTGTGGGAGGAGACATGTTCAAGAACTCCAGAGGAAAGGGAGGTTGGAGATGGGCTGCTAATTTGCAATGCCAGAGGGGTCGGCGAGGGGCAGGGACGATGACATTTTTGAATGTGAAGATACTGTTGCCTTCGATCATGTTTATTTTTCCAAGTGTTGTCATAGACTTCATAACATCACCAACTAACAGAAGTTCTCCAGTCAAGTAAGGAACAGACAGGTGTGGACTAAAATCCAACAATTCTCAATCTAGTAGCTCAAGTGGTTCAACACTCAACTCTCAACCTAAAATGTTTCCCACATCACAACATTGACTCCACTTCAAAAGTACTTCATTGGCTGTAAAGCACTTGAGACATCCAGATGTTGTGAAAGGCGCTATATAAATGCAAGTCTTCTTTCTAAAAGGTCACAAGTCAGCCCTAGTCTCATCACAAACTCTCTTGCTTGCTTTTTTCAATGCTAAGCCAACACTGCTAGAGGAACGTAAACAGCCAATCTCACTCAAGTCTCGCCTTCAGTCATCTGATCAGAGTGGCACTGGGTGAAGTGGAGCAGTCCACCATAGAATCAAACAGATTACAGCATAGGAAGCACCCATTCAACCCACTGTCACTGCTCACTCAAACTGGGAGCAATCTATTCTAATCCAGCCTTTTCTCTTTGGTCACCATGGCCAACGCTACTAGTTGAGGGGTGTTTGGGCTGGGGATGGGTGGGAGGAGAAAGTAAATGAGCAATACCGAGGGGAATAGTTACATATTTCTATTTATAAACCCTCAATATGGAGCTATATTTACTGCACAGACCATTTCCCTTTCTATGATCTTAATGTGTGTTTATTGAAGCCGATGGCAAGCTCCAAATTAATGACCTCAAGACATAACCCAGGTTTAGACACATTTCACTTTGAAGGTAATGAAAAGTTTTGAATTTAATTTAAACTGGTCACTTATTTCTGTGCAGGCCACATATCAAATCCGATCAAGTCAATATATTGCCAGTAAAAACAGAGTGGTCACATCCAATCTGTGGGTGGGGATAAGGCAGAGGTGGGGGGGGGGAGGAGCAAGCATCAATTTGGAGATAAATGGAATGAGCAGCTATCACAAATACCACCGAGTGGCTTCAGCCATTTTGGGAATTTGAAATGCCAGCTTTAGCCAAGCTCAGAGTGATTATAAGCAAACAAAAAGTACGGGGTTATACAGCTTCAAACTACACTATCCCAGTGGTGTGGAGTCAACGAATTAAGATTTATTCTCCATAGGCTGCCTTCACTGCACCCTGCATCTGTGGATGAGGAAAACAGAAATGAGCTTCGGGTGTGTGCTATCCAGTTAACTCCGATATTCACAGCAGATCTGCATTTGACATTAGTTGTACTGAGCATGACATGCATGTACTTCGTGTAATGCTGCCATCCAGATTAAAGAGAAGTGAGGTCTTCCTATGCAAACACCAACAGCAGTATAAACCAAGAGGTGGAAGTGAAGTAGGCTGAATTTGAATGATCATTTAAACCTGCATGTTAAAACATTTCCTTTTACTTAGCTTACCAAGGAAGACGACTTTTGTACTGCTATGTGAATTTACTTGAAGCGCCATGGGCATGTTTAACCAAGTGTGCTGTGTGAACAAAGCATTACTAAATACTGACTTATGGTAAAAGGGAAAACTTAAGGTAGTGGAATTCAGTGTGAGGCAGGCTTACTGATGCAAAATTCCTCCCTTCTACCTTGGAAAATTTAAAAAAAAGCGATCCCACTCAATGGTCACTTGTCCCTCCCAATGCTGTTCCAACAGAAAGAATAAAAAGCCATTTAAAGTTTTGGTTTGAAATTCAGGGGTGAAGGGTGGAGTGGAAGGGGAAAGCAAGTTATAAAAATGGGAACTATTTTAAGCCCATGCATCAAAGTTCAAATAAAGTATGCGGAATTGATCACTGCGGAACATTTGTGACGCAACAGTCACATGACCTCAAGTAACAGGCATCCATTTTGAAAGCAACCATTCCAATTTCAAAATTTGTCAGATTGTGGGATTTCTTCCAGGATGACTTTACAAGTGTACAGTGAATATTTATAGTTTTGATGTTATACTATTCTCAGTAGACAGCAAGATACTGCAGAACACACAAGGGTAAGTTGAATAGAATGGTTGCCACACTTGGTAAAACAACTGGGCACGATAAGAACAAATAATGCTTTACTTCAGTTAGCATTTGAAAATAATTTACTTAAGATTCCTACACTAAATGTACTGTGAAATACTCTACCCAACTTAAAACACAGCCACAAATATCCCTATTCTCTGCAAATTCCTGCATGTAGCCTTAATTACCAGAGCCAAACTAAATCAACTACCTGAAGTAACTTGAATTGGGTCAGTTCCAGTAAATTTATTCAATTCAGACACTTCAGATTATGCTGCGCGTGACCCTTTAAAAGGAAAAATATTCCTCAATGCTCGCACACAGTCGTGTGATTGGAGCCACAATAGCTAAAAAAAAATAATTTGATGCTTGGTACTGTACCAGCCATTTTAGTGGGGATTTATAGTCACACCCATCAGATCCCTACTTAATTTTCTAGAGTTGAAAACGTACAGTGGCTTTGCCTATAAAAAGGAGCATGGGTTAAAACTAGCACCAGAGATTTAAATAGAAAATTGGGAGTATCCAAATTGATTCTGAAAGCTAAACCCAACCTAGCCACAGACAGTGCTGGGAATTATAAAGGGTGCCAGACATAGTACATTCAGAAATGCTGCCTGTTTCGTATTTCCAGCAACTTAGGAGAGGTCAATTGAGAGAACACAAATTAGGAAACAATACCAAGGACTTGAGCTTGGCTAAGGACGGAGAATACTGCAAGCTTAAGACACATCTCTACGGTAAAAAGGTGTTGGATCAATACACAACCTTGAAACGTGAATGATTGATGCATCAGAGGAGCTTCTGTTTGATTGAAATACAAGTTAACACTTGAACCAACACAAAGTATCCCGGAAATGTTCAGAGCAATTGTTTCAACACTGGAAGAAATAGGATCTACTCAGCTAGCTTAATTACCCACACATTTCCCTACTTTTATCAGTTACACCATAACTATTAACAAAATACAACCTCAGAAGCCATGGGATAAATATTGTACAGTGGAAGCCAGTTAATAGAAACATTTAGTGATGCATAAATTCACTGATATCTCATAGGATTACAGGGGCTATTTCTCACTATTGGAGTGAGACAATTTGCACAGTAATAGGCAATTTGGTACCAGTATGCATTGAGAGGTGTGACCTTTAGCTGTAATACCAGAAAAAACACATTACATTTTTGCAGCTCCCCCACCCACACCATCAAATATCCATCGCTCTCCCCTACCAACTATCTGCTCACTAGTTGTTCTGCTGCAGTTCCACCCACATTTGCAGCCAAAGACAGGCTAATAAAAAGCAAAAATACTGCAGATGATGCTGGAAATCTGAAATAAAAGACAGAAAATGCTGGAAATACTCAGGTCAGGCAGCGTCTGGAGAGAGAAACAGAGTTAATGTTTCAGGTCGATGGCCTTCATCAGACGAAGGGTCATCGACCTGAAAAGTTAACTCTGTTTCTCTCTCCACAGACGCTGCCTGACCTGCTGAGTATTTCCAACATTGTGTGTTATTTTATTACAGGTTAAAATATTCTGATTTTATGGGGTGGAGAATAGCTACAACATAGCTGTTGTGAAGAGGGGGAGGGAGCAAGTGGTCACTTCCTTGCACGTTCAGATCGAATGGCATCCTTATTAGGCACTATAGGCTGCCCAGGCCACCCATCTAACTAGAAGTTTAGGTGTGAATGTGAAGAGTCCAGCTTTGCTGTGGATGAAGGAACAAAAACGGGAGAAGTTGCAAAAAGCAAAGCAAGAATCTTGCAGATGGGATGAATCGTGATGGAACCAGGCGTTCAGCCTATAAATGGTCAAATTGCTCTAAAACCAATTCAAGACGTCTTGGACATTTTTCTAATGCATCATGACTATCCATTAGTTTTTAAAATGAATACAGAAGGCATTGAGGGGGAGAAAATTGTCAATAAACAGCTCCACACGATTAGGTGCTGTAATGTTTTCAGTAGCTTTTTGTTGATCAACTTTTCTTTTAGAAGCAGAGGTGTAGAGGGGGGATCATTCTGCACAAATATGCCTTCAAAGTGTGGCTTTTAACACGACAGCTACAACAGAACGCCACACCGTTATGATGTTATAAATCATTATTTATGTAATGTATAAACCACGAATCATGCTACACACTCGCCGCCGCCCCCACCCCCAATTCTCCAGGAAAAATAGCACTCGGTACTTCAATATGTCAAGTGCCAGGAGAATATAGAACAAGAGCACAAATGGTGGCCCTCTGGTAAATAATGACCCAACACATTTCCACGCTGGCTGTTTTCTTCCAGCCGTTTGAAAGCCGAACGTCCTCTAGAGGGCAGTGCAGCAGCTTGCAGGTAAAGTTTGCAGCCGAGTACTGCTGCAGCATCTTTGGAGTGTCTAAAAATCAATTAAAAAGTTCCAGAGTAGCCAAGGTTACTTTGTGGAAAAACTAAACACAAGACTGCGTAGATTGAGCACTGCGAGAAGCGGTGACCTAGAATTCTTAAAAAAAAGTATCCGAAAACAAATAACTGTGTTGCTGACAGTCTGAATTCCAAGGTTGCGATTTTAACTCCCTCAATCCAACATTGCAGCGGCCAAGGACTGAAGGGGCTTCGCTTAATACTGACCACTTTAGTGAAATCACTTAGCAGATAGACCGAAGATTATTTTAAATGGCAGAGTCTTTTTTGAATGGGTAAAGTCAGCAAGGGGAGGATTACAGATATATCGGTTTTATTAGTCATGCAGGCTTAATTTCAAGGGGAAAAAAACCCAAGGCAAATCAATACAGTTTCCTCTTCACTTGTTTCAGATTCATTTACAGGACTCTTGTGTTTTGACTATACTCTGTCGACCACAGGAAAAATACAAGGCTCAGAGTACTTGCATCATTCCAAAGTCAAAAAACCTCATTAGGAAATATGCACTTCTGTTAAACTTAAATATTCGGAAAGTCCACCTACAAGCACCTGACATTTTAAAAATAATAAGGGCCATTTAATTGTCCAGCCCACAGACACGTTTCTTTCTCTCCTCCCACCTCAACCCTGCCGTCATAATTTAGCAAAGTGTTACCTCAGATAGTCTCTGCGACACAGGATGAGGTTGGCCTTGGTGTAGAGAGTTGAGCCCACCTCGCCCAGACGGCAGTCACAGCAGGCACATTTCAGGCAGTCCTCATGCCAGTACTTATCCAGCGCCTTGAGGAGGTAGCGGTCTTTAATCTTCCGGTTGCAGCCAGCACAACCCTTCGGCTTGGTGTCTGGCTGGGCTGAGAGCATTTGTATACCTGGAGGGGGGAAAAAACCAGAACAAGCACAGAAAACAGACCAGTTACTGGCAGATCCTTCAGTTCAGTGTGTGTGTGTTCTATGCTGCAGTCTATTAAATCGCTAGCTTTAAGCTAATCAATTGAATATTCAATTTCCAGCTAGACTCAAATGTTCTGTATAAAGTGGGGAGAAATGATAACAAAATACTGCTTTAACTGCTGGCCACTTTCACTCCTGTCTATGATTCTCGAGCTGGGGGAAGAGGGGAAGTGCTCTACTTATTAGGGCACAGACTTCTTTCACAACCATCATCAGTGCAGCGATCGCCTGGCAGGAGGTGGATTCAAGGGGGGCGAGCTGGACGGTGACGGGTGTCACCACCACCCTACCTGCCTGGCAAGGGACGATCTCCTTCGGTGTAGCGTTACAAATAGGACACGAGCCGCTCAAATTCACATCCGAATTGAGCCGCTTGGAGCGACAGGCAGCGACGGGACTCGAACCCTCCAACCTCTGCTCACGGGAATCACTCACTCACTGCCGCACCGTGTCACTCATTCACTTCATCTATACACAACAATCAAACTTTCACACTCACTACTTCATTGCATTCGGTACTGTCAGTAAAGCACAGTTTCCCACCCCGTCCTTATAATATTAGAGACTTGGATAGCTCTCCTTCCAACCATTATTACAGGTCAGTACGTTTTGAGCTTGAAAAGCCTTTTTGGAGATATTTGATGATTTAATGGACTAACCTCTTGCCTCAGTAGAAAATACCCTTCCCTGCTCGCATTTGGAGATGTTACAGGCGTGCTAAAGAGAGGTCCATTATATTGTAGGAAAAAATAGCTCTAAAGAGCCCATTAGTAAAGGAGAATTTCCAGATCAAAACTGCAATTACTGCACTGTGCTTCCTCCTTTCAATAGATCCTCACACACAACCATTTGACAGAAACCACAATTTATAAATAGAGGGGTTAGGCACGGCCCACACAGTGTTACATTTAGCAATGGTTAGAGCCACTTTATTCCATTTAAACTGTGGTCACTGTTAAATTGCTTGGATTCCATTGTGAACAGAGCCCACGGTTGATTTCCTCTATTCTCTCCTCTTATCCCAGTGCCATTGAACCACAGTCAAACAGCCTCAATAGTTAACAACAGGAGCGAAATAAAAAAAAAGTGCTGAAACTCATTTACCAGCCCCCGGATAGCAAGAGTTTCATTTTCCCCCAGAATATGCTGTGTTGCATAGATGTTCCCAAACAGATTGTTAAGTCGTTTGTGCCAGGAAAGGGGGGGGGGGGGGGGGGGCTGTTTGGATAGATAGATTTGAGACTGTGGGACCCACAGCTGGGGAAACGCCGAGGCAAATTAAAAGAATTTTGCCAACAGTCATCGGATCATTGAGGGATGGCAAACAAAAGATTTTTTTTTTTTTTTAAAACTGAAAGCTGGGATCAAGCTTAAAAGCCGTTTCTCTCTTGTTCAATGGCTCGGAGCGTCCCTGCGGGCTGTAACCCTCAGAGACTACAATGCAAATAAATGTCCCCAGTTCTCGGGGATTGGAAAAGCTTTTTAAGCAGTGGAGCTGGGAACCAATTTGATTCTCTCTCTCTCCTCTCTCAGATGCAGCTGCAAGGCTCAGAGATACTGACATTTTTCCACTCTTATCAGTTTAATTACAGTTTCCATGGCAGCAAAGTGCTGGTGCTTGGCAAAAGCCAATGAGATTTGCAACAGCAAGCCCAATTTCTGATGCAGCCAGCATACAAAACAAAAAGAGAGAAAAACCCACTTTCACCGTTAACATGCTCAATCTAGGTGCTGATGTCTCCCCCACCACCAAGAATCGGTCTGAATAATGCGAAGGTATCCATTTAAACCTGACAACGGTCATTGACAGAAAAGGACATCCTTCAAAAAAAGCACTCAAAAAGCAATGAATGGAAGTAGCAGAAAGCGGCATGCTGCAAATTGAATATAAAACAGACTCTTGTTTCACTAGAAGCTCTTTGAAGAACTCCCCTTATGTTTTGGAGTCAGATCGCAAAACAAAAATGGAGAATCACATTTATTGCCCTTACCAAAAAACTTTTCTCCTTTTCCTGCATCAGTTTGACGGCAAGGCCCCTCCCTGGCAATATCTCCCCTAAACAACCAATTTCTTCCCCAGCAGGGTCAAGTGGCGGCCGTACACACACACACACACACAGAGGCTGGCCATTGTCGAGACTGACAAAGCGCAGACAAGACACACGCTGCAAAAGCAAACCGCACGTTTTATCAGGCTGCTACTTACAGACCCGAGTTGTATGCATGCGGTGGCTGTGCGAATGACAGAGCCACATGCTTTTAAAAAAAAAACTCTGCTGTAATCTTATAATCCACCCCCTCCTCTGCAGTGGCGAGCGCTCCGGTGCAACTTTAAATAACAGGAGGAACCCTTGAAAATGTAACGAGTGTACAAATCAACTTACCAAGGGACTGGGAGCTGCTCAGCACTCCGTTTATAGAATTGTAATAACTACTCCACAACGGGCGCAATGACTACATGAGAAGCATCAAGTTCAAATCAGAAATAAATAAATAAATAAATATATACACATATATATATACACACACACACACACACACACACACACATATGCACCATGACCAGAGGCTGTAAAATAGGCAGAGAATACTTATTCACTTACCGTCCCTATTAAACATGAAAAGAAACCCGCTCAGCATACAGCGTGTACTTCCTTCCAGTGCAAGGTCAGAAAACAATGAAGGGCCGAAATGCACTTGTATCGTAAAGTTTAAGATAATGAGGTCCTTAAGGAGCCGCCAGTAATTGAGTTGGTCGCAACTCAGCTACAGGTGTTCTGTCTGGGTATCTGCGGCGTAACCTTTCCCTGCGCGGACTGATTGAGGACAACTTACCTATCAGCTTATGAGAATTGTCCTAAACGAATTCAGCTTCATCATCTGCAAATTCAATCCTTCGCCAGCGAGACACAATGCAGTAAAAGGTCATTCAATTATTAGCGAGGAAGCGCGGCTGCGAATGCGCGCACACACACACACACACAGACAGAGACAGAAAGCTCTCGTCAAACCACACGGCAGCGCTCCCCATACTTCGGATATTTACCACACACACACACACACTTGCTGACGACTCGAGTCCAGCAAGCAGCAGCAGCAGCTCTGGGATGGATCATGCCTCAATGGCCAATTTCCCCATGGCGAAATTTACAACCAGCCGCAAGCTATGGTTGCAGTCAGAACCACACGCAGTCTCTCTCTCGCTCACACACACACTTCCGTGATAGAAAGGCAAAGCAACCAGAACCAACCTCTCGAGTGCGTCCAGTACCAGAGACTGCGGATTAATGAGACCTTTCCTATTGATTTAACCGTTTGACAAAAAAAAAGTGTACCAGAGCCGAGTTGTGCTTTCCCCGGTACACAAAAAAAAGTCCTCTCCCGTTTATCTCTCTACAACTGCTCTGAAATATGAACGTCTTTTGTTAGCCAATACACACAGAGGCAGGGAGAGAAAGAGAAAGGAAATAAAATCAAAACAAATGGAACAGCTAATGAGGACAATTAAATTAATTATGTTCAAGGAGATGAGATTTTTTTTAACTATGATCTGCTACCCCCTCGCTTGCAATGACTGCTCTGTAATTCATGGCAACTGATTAGTGCATCTATGCAAATCTTTGTTTAAATCATTCAACTAATTAAATGATAGGATTATTCTTCTGCCTACAGTGACATCATTTCCCAGTAATTAGTACTCTATTTAGACCGTGGCAATAGATTCCTAATAACACCAGCGAGCTGTAGACATTTAACCACTTTCTCACACGTCAGTGACAAACTGCCCAAACCCCGATTATATATTGTTCTTTCACCATCTCGGAGAAGATTTAGGTGAATAATATGCCACAACCACACTTGAAAAGAAAAAAAAGGAATCAATAGTTAACATTCAGCTCCATGCCATTCATTTCTCTCTCTCTCCCTCCCTCCCCCCAAAATGTAATGATAATTAGATGGGTCATAAAATGCTCCTCTTTTCATTATGACTGATGAAATGCATTAAAGCTGACAGGGTATTACCTGACAGTAATTAGGTTTTGTCATGAATTAAATTATTTGAATGCAGACTATCTTCCCAATCATGCAATTTTCAGGGAAATTTTTTTGTCAGAGAAAAGAGACAGAAAATAGCATTTTCCCCCCTCTCTTCATAATCATATGAATTATTCACAGAATCATCACAAAACCATACAGTTGAAGAGACCCACCACTTAATGCACTGCACAGATGTGATCATCAGTGATTACCAGCGATGAAATACTAGTACACACAAAGTGATTTGGTGAACAAGAGGTGGAATTTAATCATCGACTGATATTCTCTGGAAATATTAAAAAAAACACCAATTCTTACCCTCCACAAATCCCACCCCCCCCATTTTCAAAAAGAAAATTGTGCATTTACTCCCTGCATCAAGCTGAAAGGTGGTTTTCAACAAGGCAAGCATTTTCTTTCACAGTGGGTAAATTAAGTGCTTAATTGAAGACTCTCAAAAACCCTTTCAAAAGAACTAAAGGAGATGGCTATTTCCTACTTCTAATGTTCCAGCCCAAGCTGTTTCTTGAAAATCCACTGCAAGGTTTCCATTCATCAAATGTACTTAATTCCCTTTATTTTAAGCATATCTTAAATTCAAATTCACCACAAAAGACAATTATTGAACTCACCTTATATTAAATCTCTGCTGAGGGGGTTAATAAAAAAAAACCCGTCAAGTTTTCACTTTTTCCTGCTTCACACTAACGCGTGGTTTCGAGGTCTTCCCTTTTTTCAATAAAATAAAGCAAACAGAAATTCCTGTAGTCACAAATATAAATACTAAACAGGACAGTGTTGAGGAGGTAAAAATTAAGTTTCCCTCTTTTTAAAAAAAAAACCTCAGTTTCCAAGGAAGACAGAAAGAGAGCAAATTTCTTTTCATGGGAATAACGGCAGAGCCAGTTACTTTTTCCTTCTAACCGCGACAGCAAGGATGAAAGGGCCACCTGTCTCTCTTCCCTAGCTGAGCACAAAACCTGAGTGGGCCAGCTCCTTTTCCTCCAGTATTTAAGCACCTCACCAGGTCCCTAGTTAGCAGCTTCCTTCAGCTCATCCAAGAAGCTGACAAGTACTGTTAGAGGAGGCTGTACATGTTGCTCTAATGGACCTCATTAAGTTCTACTTACAGATGTTCTCTTAACATAATTGATCTGTGGTGAGTTGAGAGGACTGCAACTTATTCCCCAGCCCCCAATTACGGTTGGGTAATTAGATCCCCAACCTCCAATTTTTCACATTCACCCTTCTAACATTCCAAAATATCAAAGTATCTCTTTCTCACAAAGCCCCCCTTACTGGACTCCACTCGCTCATAGTATTGACAGTTAGATCTGCTAACCTTTGTAGTGACGCCAGTTTTAATAGCACATTCAGTTCACTGACAGAACTCCATCTTTTTTTTCTCCCCCTTCGCTTCCTTTTTATTCCACTCCGATAACAAAGGGGAAGAGAAACTAACTTTGTATAGTTTGTACTTTTTGATAAAAGCTACTAATGATCAGCCCTGGCAGGGGAAGTTCTGTTTTAATGTCTTTTTAAAAAATCTGTTTTAATTCCTCAGATGGAAACTTTAAGGCGCAATGAAGGAGAGAGGTGCTGCTCTGAAACAGTGCGAGAAAAAAAATACTGCACACCTGGGACAGATGAAGCCAAACCAGTGCTTTTATAATGCCAATCAGCGAGCTGTTATCATCCCGCTAATTAGGAAAGCAGCCTAAAACAGAGAGCACTTTGGGAAATGGTAATGCTATGGTTTTGCACTTAAAAGAGGAGACATTTCCTGTACTGTAAGAATCCTGGATTGGCACTGACAATCCTTTAACTAATAGATAAGATTTACTGTGTACTTTTGTTTAAACAAAAAGAAAGATGTGGCCAAGAATTTGCCAAAAGAACTTTGATAGTCTCCAGGGAGTCAAAGGTCACAGCACACCAGAAAAATGGTGGGTCTGATTTCGCTATGAGGGGGACAAATCTATGCATGTTAAGGTGATGGTATGTCAGTAGAGAGTTAACGGAAGGCTGTCTGTGTTTACTGCTGGTTTGAGGGTTCGTGCTTCTTCAACAATAGATTCAGGGGGTCGTCCGGCCCGATTGCCTGCCTCTCTTCCGCGGCTATGTTCGCGGCCGGGTGGCCCTGGAGATGGAGCACGCGGTGTCCGCCGGCAAGCTCGAGGCCTTCCGGGACAGGTGGGCGCCGCGGGGACTGGAGTGCATCATCTCACGGGCCGATGAAATTTTAATTTGATCTGATTATTTGAAGGTCCCTTAAGTTAATGAGTATAACAAAAGATGTCAACAATAGATTCATTATCATGGGGGGGGGGGGGGGGGTACAGTTTTGCTTGTTAAGGGCTTATTAAGGTCATTAAGGATGAACCCGTGTAGCATTATGCAGCTATGCAGGTTAATCAAAGAATGAATATTATACTCCTGATCATAGTGAGCACAATAAAGAGTAACATTTCAAAGTCTCGCCACCTCAATGAGGGAAATGATTAATATGGAGGCATTTTCTGCCCGAGAACATGGGTGTAGTGACCACTGGTGGGAATATTGCATTGGAGGAGGAGAGGGCGGCCCAGGTATAGAGCGGCATAGGAGGTGTGCAATTCACAGCAAGTGCTACCCCAAGCTCAGGGTCTACGGCAAGAAAATAGACTGCCTGTACATAATGAAGGAGCAATACATGAACAGACTCCGAATCAAGTTTTAGGGTCAGCACAGAGGCTGTGAATGAGTTATGCCACTGGTCCAAGGAAGCTGCATGGACAGTCATTGATCTGCCCTGCCCTGCCAGCAGTATTGAAGGTCACCACCACCCTAAATTGCTATGTCATGGGGACAATCCAGGCACAGGTAGGAAAGATCTCAGGAATCAGCCAGTTCGCTGTGCACTGCTCCATCAAGGGGCAACTGAAGACTTGTATTGCTACACACCTAGCTACATACATCTCAGCAGCAAATAAATTCTTGTTTTCTCCAAGATAGGTGGCATCATTGGCGATACACATGGTAGACGGACTGCTCCTCGATTTTTGGCTGCACTTCAGTCCCACGCTCCTGATCTTTGGTCACCCGGTGCGGAGGGGAGCGGGCAGATCGGGGGACCTCCTCGTGGGACTGCTCCTGGGCCTGGCCAAAGTGGCCATCAACTGGTCCAGGCAGCAGGCGGTCGAGAGGCCGACTGCCTGCCTCTCTTCCGCGGCCACGTTCGCTCCCGGGTGGCCCTGGAGATGGAGCACGCAGTGTCCGCCAGCACGCTCGAGGCCTTCCGCGATCGGTGAGCACTGCAGGGACTGGAGTGCATCATCACCCCCGGCAACCAAATTTCAATTTAAGTTGTTAAGTTTTCTTTCATGGTTTTTTAGTTACAGTTTATTTGTTTATAGTGCGCACCAAAAGAGTGCACATGGTACACAACTCCCACAATGATACATTGGCCCTGATATTTACTGGGGCGAGATTTCCAAGTTGGGCAAGGGGCGGGGTGAGGGGGGACGTGGGAGGGGAGTTCTGGTCGGGGAATGCCGTGCAGTTTTAACTCCACAGCATGCGTGTTTTTTTTAAAAACAGGTTTTCCGCCCAAGAGCAAGCCAGATTGACAGGCTTGGCTCCCTGTCGGGCAGGGAATGCTCCAAAAGAGGCTGCAGCCCAGGAGCAGGTAGGTTTCCTGCTGCTTGGGGTAAAGATCGCAGGAGTGGGGGAGCTGGAGTGGGGGGGGGGGGGGGGGTGGTGTGTGGGTACAGCATGGTCTAGAGTGTCAGGAGGTGATTGCAGGGGGTTGGGGAAAGATCGGTGGCAGAGATGGGGGTTCGGGGGGGAGGTCGGTGATTGCAGGGGAGGGGGGAGGTCGGTGATTGTGCGGGGGTTGGTGATTGGGGGGGGGGGTGGTCCGATCGCATGGAGGGAAACAGGTTTGCTTGAGGGCCGGGGAGGAAGCACACCTGCTCCTCCTGGCCCACAAGCAGTGCTGGAAAAGCACTTACCTCTTCCATGCAGCCATCCTCATCTCGTTTAGCAGCCAGATTTCGAGGCCATGGAATCCCGGACGGCCAGCATCAAAGCTGGAAGAGAGATAAAGTCTGAGGCACATAGCCTCATTAAAATATTGAAATGAGCGACCCGCCTCCTGTGAGCGGGTTGGTTGCCTGTCCCCAACCCGTCTCCATTAAAACCGAAGTGGGTGGGTTTGAGGCAGGTTGGGTTCGAGTTTGAGATTTTTACATTTTAACATCCCACCCGGCCCAAACCCACCCATTTTGAGGGGGTTAAAACTGCCCCCAATATATCTGAATGTCTGGATCCCGGGGATACACACGATGCTTTCATTCTGAGGCCATCAAACGTAACACATCTCTTTGAAAGAAAAAGATAGGCTGGCTTCTTGGAGACATGGACTACCTGTTGACACCTCTGCACAGCCCTCATACCCCAGCAGAGAAAAGATACAACTAAATACACGGACAAACCAGGATCCCAATTCAGCAAACATTAGGGTGCTAACACAATCCTTTAGAGGCTTGCATCAATCAATCAAATAAACAAGATGCACCAGAGGGGATCTGCAGAATGATATTGGTTTGCAGAGTGCTGCACATTATTGCCATGGACGGAGGCCTCACCAAGGAACACCTGCAAGTCATGGAAGACCAGGCGAAGCAGCTACCACCAGCAGACTAGCCAGTATAGTCAGGCAAATAGACGGCCCAATCCTTGTAGTGATCTCTGCAAAAAGGCACTGTTACTTTCTATTGGACATACTTACAATCACTGGACTGCTATTTGTTTCATCGGTTTAATTGTGGCAGTGAACCGTATATGTTTTGTTAGGTCACAGCAAGCTTGTGTTGATGTCTAATTTGCTTTGTTCCAGCATTTGCCCCTTGTGTGCTATGAACTTCTTTCTGTTGCTTACGGATGTGCTGATCACTAAATGCTCCGCTCGTTGATCCCCGATTTTAATCGCTCAACTATTGGTGGCCGTGCCTTCAGCTGTCAAGGCCCTAAGCTCCGGAATTCCCTCCCTAAACCTCTCCGCCTCGCTGCCTCTCCTCCTTTAAGACGATCCTTAAAACCTACCTCTTTGACCAAGCTTTTGGTCATCTGCCCTAATATCTCATTATGCGGCTCAGTGTCAAATTTTGTATTATAATGCTCCTCTGAAGCACCTTGGGACGTTTCACTACGTTAAAGGCGCTATATAAATACAAGTTGTTGTTGTTGTTGTTGAGGAAGTAGCATTGGCGTGTAGGTGGCTGTATAGACAACTGGTGAGCTGCAGGAAGCACAGAAGAGTCACTACCTGTATTTATAGCAAATACTGTTGTCACATTGCTTTCAGAAGCAGCACATACTGTCAGTTGTGCAGAGCCATATGATGGTACAGGACTACTGTATGGGGCCAATTGGATAAATTTGTGCTCTTCCATGCATGCCATGACTAGAGGGCAACTCCTTAAAACCCCCACAGATCTCTTTCAGCATAGAATGGGGGGTTCTAACGAGGTCTCGGAATCCCTTCCTTATGGTTGCTTATTGCCATTCTCCAAGCACGTTGAAGTTGACCATGACTGGTTCTTGGAGTTTTGATCCCCAACTCTTCCATAGCAAACAGTCATAAGAGAAGCTCCTATTGTGTGAATAGCCTGCACATATCGAATATCCACGATAGATGCCACGGATGTTGTTCCATGTTTATTGCCAGACAGCAGTGCTGACAGCTGGTGTTCATGTGGGATATGGAGTTTTTGATGCCACCACACTACCCAGACTACTTTCCAATGTAGTGCTTTGGGGCCAAGTAATTCTGCATTATGGTGATGCTGCTCTAACAGTGCCAGTTTGAAAGCAGGACCACTAAAGTCTGCATCCTCATGCAACTCAAGAGGGGTACTCAACATTCTGGACCTCCATTTTGCACCATCAACTCTCACCACTGCTATCCTTACCAGTGCTCTGTGCCTCACCCTAGCCTTGCTCCTCAAGATCACTATGTTCATTTCCCGTAGTGTGTCTATCAAGTACCTCCTACAGGTGATGATAGTGACGATTGGTGTTCAGGTGAGTGGTGATCTTCAGGTACATCTGGTTGATACTGGGTTTCTTTGCTGTGTGAAGAGGAGAATTGGAACATTTTGAGTATGTAAGTTGACTTTATCTATTTGGGTGCCTTATTATCATTAGGTGTACTTGTGTACAGTATATATATACTCGTTGATGGCACATATCATGCAGATCAGAGAATATATAGGAATGGTACACAGCGGTAGTTCTATGCTCCCCTCCAATCTCTGCAGTCACAATGCTTTTCAAACTCTCTTCTCCAAATAAATCAACTTTGGTATTCTCATACAGAGTGAGTTGTTGCTGGTTTTATGGTCCAGCTCCTTCTGCATTTGGTGTCCTCCTGCTGTACGTCAGCTTTAAAAAAAATCATAATAACAGTGAGCATTGTGCTACAGTGATCTCGCCCGTGGAAATTTCTTCCTGCAATACATTCTCCCTCCCATCACGGGATGTATAATATAATTTGTATTTTACTTTTATCATCCTATTTATTACATCCTTGCTGATATTTCCCTGTGACAGTACAGCAATTTTTGCAGTTATTTTTAATATCTGTTACTTTCCTCATGTCCATATATGGCCTGTGCACCTACTTTACAGCTCTACTCACCTTACCTTTGTGCTCTTCAACTTGTGGAACCTCTTCGAAGCCTCCACTGAATTTCTGACACCAAGTTCACACTTGCAGTGACATATTGCATATCTGGAAGCTACCAGGTCCCACTAAAAATCTGCTACACCTGTTTCATGCTGACATCGGCGAGTGCTGTTGGTTTGGCTCAGTTGCTAGCACGCTTGCCTCCGAGTCAGAAGGTCGTGGGTTCAAACTTAACTCTGGGACTTGCATGCATAATCTAGACTGACATTTCAGTGCTGTACTAAGGGAGTGATATGTTGTTGGAGACGCTGCCTTTGAGATGAGGGGGGAGAAATTCGGTATTGCCCATTTTGGGGCGCTAATATTGGCCGGGCACAAAGTTTAGCGCCTGGCGCTAATTATCGCCTCTGACTACAAAATTCACCTCTATCGCCCCTGGAGGTGATTTGAGCGCTAAATCAGGCGCTACACACCTCTCTTAAGGCACAAACATCAGGGAGCGAGGCACTACCTCAGAACGCTACCGAAGCTCAGGTGATGCCAATTACCATGGAAGCCAGACAGACTGGCGCCGTCCAGTTCTAAAAGGGGAGGGGCCAGCTTGCTGGCCAGCCACACCCTGCTCATTGCAGTCTTGAATCTCGGCCTGGAGTGACCCCAAAAGCAATTGTGTTGGAAGCACTAATGGATAGGCCCAGGGAAAGGGCTCGGCGCTTAGGAACCTCAAAAGTGGTGCTGAGGGCCAAAACTCCTTAGGACAGCGTTAAAACCAAAAATTTTGCTGACAAGAAAAGGCAGGAAGCGCCCGCCTTTAAATAGCGCTCCCCCAGCCCCTTCCCGACTTGAAAATGTTCCCGTCTACCTGTCGTTCCTAGCGGCAGGCGCTAAGGCAGGGGGCGCGACTCAATATCCGGTCCGGGGCGCTACGGGGCGTTGTACGTGCGACTGACGTCACGATCTGCGGGCGCAGGAGATCGTGGCGGTAGTGTTTAATGCCGCCGCAAAATGTCTGGTCAATTTCGCGAGCGGCGCAAACATTGCCGCACTCGGCGCTAGTTGCTTTGCGCCCCAAACGGGAGGCGCTAATCAACCGAATTTTCTCCCCGAGATGTTAAATTAAGGCCTCTTCAGGTGAATGTAAAAGTTCCCATGGCACAACTCAAAGGAGATTAGGGAGTTTTCCCAGTGTCCTGATCAACATGTATCCCTTAACCAACACCTCCAAAAAACGATTAACTGGTCATTCTCTTTGTAGGATTTTGCTGTGTGCAAAATGGCTGCAACATTTGCCGATATAACAGTGACTACACATTAATAGTAATAGCTGGATGTGAAGTGCTTAACAATGTCCTTGTTAATCTGCTTTTATCAACTTGCTGTTGAACCATTTCCTCCAAAATTGCACATTCCATAGTGAATGAACTTTGTGACATATAATTGGTTAAGTGGCCTGCTAGTTGCTTGAGAAGTGTTAAAGGATCATTACTGGTGTGTAATAATTGGATGCTATTTTTTCATTACTGCTAAAAAACATCATTCCAAAGCTATGCAATCCTGCAATTTATTTTTAGCGGTCTTTAATTATAATGAAAAGTGGGCATTTGTCCCAATTTTATAAAGGAGGAAAATCTAGTCGTATATGTTCAATACAACGCAGGGTGAGGATGCATAGCACAAGTGCACTGAATCGCCTCCTACTGTTGCTGGAAACTCTATATCATGCTAGCAACCTTCAGAACTATTTGTATCAATGTAAACATTTGACTGTAACTAGCAGTAATTTACACTGCATGTGGTCACTAATTTGTTCCAGTATTTTCACACACTTTTTTCGCATCTCTCGTTACTGCAGTTCCTGATGCTGTCAATGTGGCTCCATTACCAAGCTTGTGTGCTTTTAGTGTACTCTTTTGGTATAGACCATAAACAAACAGACTGTAACTTAACAAAAAAACATTAAATGAAACTTAACAACTAATTAAAATTTGGTTGCCGGGGGTGATGAAGCACTCCAGTCCCTGCGGTGCCCAACGGTCACGGAAGGCCTCAAGCGTGCCGGCGGACACCGTGTGGTGCTTTTAGTGTTGGAGTATTTCACTTAACAGTCATGAGCACTGCATTTGCAAAGTGAGGTAGGAGATTCTCCCAGTAGTTCAGCAAGTATAGTCAGTGAGCCTATGCTGAGGCATACTGACCAGGAAGCTTCCAGGTTTGTTTCCTGGCCTGTGGTAAGTTACTGATCTCAGCCACAGCAGCTGTAACAGTGATGTGTGCGCATGTGAACACTGGGCTAGGATAAGATTGAGCTCGTCTCTGATGCCTCCGTCATTAAGCAGCTCCATACCATTGACTGTTAGGACTCACACACAAAGGATGACTGCTTGGGGGCAAGGTACCAGAGGCTGACTGGTGCCCTTGGAACTGTACTCCATCAAGGAGTTGATAGCTTCAGGAGAGATGGGGCAGGGAGAAAACTGCCATGGAGAAAAAAAGAGAAAGGAAGGAGGTGGATTAAAATTTACATCAGTGCTTCAGTAAGTACCGCAGTCTCTTAAAAATCTCTTCTATATGAAACCGGGATCTGGGTTTACTCTATGGACTCAGTAGCCTGAACTGGGCTACATTCCCAACCTCAAAGGACACATTCCTTCTATTTTTCTCTTTTGTTATTGTATTAGCAACAGATGAAAGCCAACATGAATCCAATCATCACAACACATCTCCAGTTGAACTTTGGTTAAATGTTGCATCCTTCCAACTTAATGGTTTATGTGGTTGATTTAGTTCTAAGTAGACCCAACACTCAGACATAAAAGGCCCCATGTTCAAAAACTGGAGATTCATCTTTACCCAATATATCTCTACCTTATTATATAGTGAATATATATAATACACATATTACATGGTATAAATCTTTTTTAAAATGGCCATTTCTCAGCCATTTGTTCAGGTTTCACTTTTCCTAATGATTTACATCCTTGGTATGCGAAGTGAGAGAGATCTGGATTTACATTTTTAATCATTCAAGATTGATTTTTAAAGGCAAAAATGGAAAGTAGTCATTCTTCTTTCTGTATTACCAATGTATATTTAGATCAGTTATCCACTCATTTTTACTTTATGCTTCTGTGTCCAAAGACTATGTGCACATGGGCAAGTACTGTTTGCCTCAGGGGTGCTCATTTCAAAATTTTTGGCTTTAGCACTGGGACTTAAAGGAACCTAAAAATAGTTTATTGTGTTCCATCTCCTGTATGCCTCTAATGTTTTCTTTTCCACTAGACAAAGGACAGCCTTTGCGATGACCCATCAACAGGTATGACTGGAATGCAAAACCCTCCCCTTTACTATTTTAAAGGGCTGCAAATGGAGGAGCAGGAAAGGAGAGAGGAACACATGATTTTACAGACACTACTTTATCAAAAATGACCAAGAACAAGAGGATTTTAATGGCGTTTCAGTTGGATATTTGAAGAATTATTGTTCCTTAGGGATTCTACTTTAACACAAATATAGTATGTGCTTCATTATTTTTCAAAAATTCAAGAATTGTGCTACTTATTGTATTGTACCCATGATGTTCCTATTGCATTTTTATTATATTTGTCTGATTTATCCAATTTACCAAGGGCAGTTAAGAAGTACTTACATTAAATTACAAGCTACAGGGGCTTCAACCCCCCCAGTAAATAAGCTGTAAATTTGTTTTGCATTTATGTGTCTCCTACACCTGCGTATTATTTTAGAAATGAAAAAGAATATTTATTCTTGACTCTGACAAAGTCATTCTATCAAATTGTAATTAGTGTTAACAGCGTGTGTAGGAGTGGGAGCTTCATTTCCTTAGACTGCGAGCACCTTTTCACCCGGCTACCACCTCAGTATTGTTACCAGGAACACTTGTTAGTATCTCGGTGTAAGAAAGAAATATCTTTCTTTACCTTTGTGTGGCTTTCAGAGTAGTTTAATAGCCATTTGTTACATCTTGAGGATGGTTTAATAGCAGGGTGCTGTATACTGAGTGACACCGGCTGATCAAATGGATGGTGGTAAGGATAAATTGTTGGATCAAAATAAGCCTGATTTAAAAACTCAATTTTGTTCTTAAAAATCAGTTGCAAATACCATCCAAAAATCTTTAAAGTACTGATATATCTCTATATGAGTGATAAAGGCAACATTTTCATTCTCCTTAAAAGGGCATTAGTGAGGCACTACACATTTATTTCAAATGGTGCTAATGCATGGGGTTTGTACAATTTGTGCTTTAGAAAATAACCTAACATTGTGGATAAAGAAGGTTGGAAAGGGAGGACTGACATTTGACTTGTTCTGCTTAAATGGAATAAGGAAGCACATCCCAAAATTCCTCATTCTCCCAACTCCAAGGGGGCTGCAAGGAGGAGAAAGAGAAACAAACATGAACCATGTAATCCCCGCCACTACTATCATGGTACTTTATATAGACTTAAAACATTAATCTGTATTTTAAATAGAAACATTGGAAAGTGCAGGGCCAGAAAAGACTTTTTAGTCTGTCTGGTTGGTTGCAATAAGAACACCAATAGAAAGAACCTATGAGTAAAATTTGCCCGGGGGTTTTCTGATCTCTTGCCACAACTTTGGCAGAAGATTGGTGGAAACCTTGGAGAGACATAAATGGCTGTTTATGCTGTTTCTTCTGGGTTTCTGCCAATTGTCTGACGAAGGCCCAGCGGGAAATTGGATAAACCCCTTTGGAAAATACTGGCACAAACATTTATTGCATGTCATGGGGACATGAGTCGACGGTATATGTGGATGCACCATTTCTGGATGCGGCAGACTAGATGGTCTTTTCCGATTCCTTTTTCCATATGTTTGTATGTTTTACCAAGGGAATATAAAGTATTCAAGTTATTAATTATTGAACACAAGTTACTGGTCACAGTTAAAGACAGAGTTCCACAAGTAACAGACAGGAATAACTTCTATGCCTTGCTAAAAAATATGCTTTGAATACATTTTACCCCATGTAGATTGTGTGTAGTTGTTCAAATAGAGCTACCTGAAATTTAAAGGCGACTTAAAATGCACTTCAAAAGTGACTTGACAATTTATTTTTACAGTGAAAAGATGAAAGCAGGATATTTCAACATATTAAAACTATCATTATTGGTTTGCAGTATGCTAATTTGCAATTTTAGATGTGATTTCTAAATCTAATGAGGATTTCACAATGGTTTATACTGTTACGGGCGCTGACATGTTGGTTGTTGAATGATAGTTTGGGTTTAAGCACACCAATAGCATTGATGTTTTTAGATGGGGTATGGCTATGGGGTTGGGTTGCAGGGACTCTAACAAATGGGGATAGTCTGTATTCACACTGTAACAAATGGGGATAGTCTGTATTCACACTGTAACAAATGGGGATAGTCTGTATTCACACGAACAAATGGGGATAGTCTGTATTCAAACTAACAAATGGGGATAGACTGTATTCACACTAACAAATGGGGATAGTCTGTATTCACACTGTAACAAATGGGGATAGTCTGTATTCACACTGTAACAAATGGGGATAGTCTGTATTCACACTAACAAATGGGAATAGTCTGTATTCACACTGTAACAAATGGGGATAGTCTGTATTCAAACTGTAACAAATGGGGATAGTCTGTATTCACACTAACAAATGGGGATAGTCTGTATTCACACTGTAACAAATGGGGATAGTCTGTATTCACACTAACAAATGGGGATAGTCTGTATTCACACTGTAACAAATGGGGATAGTCTGTATTCACACTGTAACAAATGGGGATAGTCTGTATTCAAACTGTAACAAATGGGGATAGTCTGTATTCATACTAACAAATGGGGATAGTCTGTATTCACACTGTAACAAATGGGGATAGTCTGTATTCACACTGTAACAAATGGGGATAGTCTGTATTCACACTAACAAATGGGGATAGTCTGTATTCACACTGTAAGAAAAGGGGATAGTCTGTATTCAAACTGTAACAAAGGGGGATAGACTGTATTCACTCTAACAAATGGGGATAGTCTGTATTCACACTAACAAATGGGGATAGTTTGTATTCACACTGTAACAAATGGGGATAGTCTGTATTCAAAATGTAACAAATGGGGATAGCCTGTATTCATGCTAACAAATGGGGATAGTCTGTATTCACATGAACAAATGGGGATAGTCTGTATTCACACTGCAACAAATGGGGATAGTCTGTATTCACGCTAACAAATGGCGATATTCTGTATTCACACTGTAACAAATGGGGATAGTCTGTATTCACACTGTAACAAATGGGGATAGTCGGTATTCACAATAACAAATGGGGATAGTCTGTATTCACGCTATCAAATGGGGATAGTCTGTATTCACACTGTAACAAATGGGGATAGTCTGTATTCACACTGTAACAAATGGGGATAGTCTGTATTCACACTAACAAATGGGGATAGACTGTATTCACACTAACAAATGGGGATAGTCTGTATTCACACTGTAACAAATGGGGATAGTCTGTATTCACACTGTAACAAATGGGGATAGTCTGTATTCACACTAACAAATGGGAATAGTCTGTATTCACACTGTAACAAATGGGGATAGTCTGTATTCAAACTGTAACAAATGGGGATAGTCTGTATTCACACTAACAAATGGGGATAGTCTGTATTCACACTGTAACAAATGGGGATAGTCTGTATTCACACTAACAAATGGGGATAGTCTGTATTCACACTGTAACAAATGGGGATAGTCTGTATTCACACTGTAACAAATGGGGATAGTCTGTATTCAAACTGTAACAAATGGGGATAGTCTGTATTCATACTAACAAATGGGGATAGTCTGTATTCACACTGTAACAAATGGGGATAGTCTGTATTCACACTGTAACAAATGGGGATAGTCTGTATTCACACTAACAAATGGGGATAGTCTGTATTCACACTGTAAGAAAAGGGGATAGTCTGTATTCAAACTGTAACAAAGGGGGATAGACTGTATTCACTCTAACAAATGGGGATAGTCTGTATTCACACTAACAAATGGGGATAGTTTGTATTCACACTGTAACAAATGGGGATAGTCTGTATTCAAAATGTAACAAATGGGGATAGCCTGTATTCATGCTAACAAATGGGGATAGTCTGTATTCACATGAACAAATGGGGATAGTCTGTATTCACACTGCAACAAATGGGGATAGTCTGTATTCACGCTAACAAATGGCGATATTCTGTATTCACACTGTAACAAATGGGGATAGTCTGTATTCACACTGTAACAAATGGGGATAGTCGGTATTCACAATAACAAATGGGGATAGTCTGTATTCACGCTATCAAATGGGGATAGTCTGTATTCACACTGTAACAAATGGGGATAGTCTGTATTCACACTGTAACAAATGGGGATAGTCTGTATTCACACTAACAAATGGGGATAGTCTGTATTCACACTGCAACAAATGGGGATAGTCTGTATTCACGCTAACAAATGGCGATATTCTGTATTCACACTGTAACAAATGGGGATAGTCGGTATTCACAATAACAAATGGGGATAGTCTGTATTCACGCTATCAAATGGGGATAGTCTGTATTCACACTAACAAATGGGGATAGTCTTTATTCACACTGTAACAAATGGGGATAGTCTGTATTCACACTGTAACAAATGGGGATAGTCTGTATTCACACTAACAAATGTGGATAGTCTGTATTTACACTGTAACAAATGGGGATAGTCTGTATTCACACTAACAAATGGGGATAGTCTGTATTCACACTATAACAAATGGGGATAGTCTGTATTCACACTAACAAATGTGGATAGTATGTATTTACACTGTAACAAATGGGGATAGTCTGTATTCACACTAACAAATGGGGATCGTCTGTATTCACACTAACAAATGGGGATAGTCTGTATTTACACTGTAACAAATGGGGATAGACTGTATTCTCACTAACAAAGGGGGATAGTCTGTATTCACACTGTAACAAATGGGGATAGTCTGTATCCGCACTAACAAATGGGGATAGTCTGTATTCACACTAACAAATGGCGATAGTCTGTATTCACACTGTAACAAATGGGGATAGTCTGTATTCACACTATAACAAATGCGGATAGTCTGTATTCACATTAACAAATGGGGATAGACTTTATTCACACCAAGAAATGCGGATAGACTGTATTCACACGATAACAAATGGGGTTAATCTGAATTCACCCTGTAACAAATGGGCATAGTCTTTATTCACACTGTAACAAATGGGGACAGTCTGTATTCATACTAACAAATGGAGATAGTCTGTATTCACACAAACAAATGGGGATAGGCTGTATTCAAACTAACAAATGGGGATAGTCTGTATTCAAACTAACAAATGGGGATAGTCTGTATTCACACTAACAAATCGAGATAGTCTGTATTCAGACTAACAAATGCGGATAGTGTGTATTCACACTATAACAAATGGGGATAGTCTGTATTCACACTGTAACAAATGGGGATAGTCTGTATTCACACTAACAAATGGGGATAGTCTTTATTCACACTGCAAGAAATGGGGATAGTCTGAATTCACACTGTAACAAATGGGGATATTCTGTATACACACTGCAACAAATGGGGATAGTCTGTATTCACACTGCAAGAAATGGGGATAGTCTGAATTCACACTGTTACAAATGGGGATAGTCTGTATTCACGCTAACAAATGGGGATAGTCTATTCACACTGTAACAAATGGGGATAGTCTGTATTCACACTAACAAATGGGGATAGTCTGTATTCACACTGCAACAAATGGCGATAGTCTGTATTCACGCTAACAAATGGCGATATTCTGTATTCACACTGTAACAAATGGGGATAGTCTGTATTCACACTGTAACAAATGGGGATAGTCGGTATTCACAATAACAAATGGGGATAGTCTGTATTCACGCTATCAAATGGGGATAGTCTGTATTCACACTAACAAATGGGGATAGTCTTTATTCACACTGTAACAAATGGGGATAGTCTGTATTCACACTGAAACAAATGGGGATAGTCTGTATTCACACTAACAAATGTGGATAGTCTGTATTTACACTGTAACAAATGGGGATAGTCTGTATTCACACTAACAAATGGGGATAGTCTGTATTCACACTATAACAAATGGGGATAGTCTGTATTCACACTAACAAATGTGGATAGTATGTATTTACACTGTAACAAATGGGGATAGTCTGTATTCACACTAACAAATGGGGATCGTCTGTATTCACACTAACAAATGGGGATAGTCTGTATTCACACTAACAAATGGGGATAGTCTGTATTCACACTAACAAATGGGGATAGTCTGTATTTACACTGTAACAAATGGGGATAGACTGTATTCTCACTAACAAATGGGGATAGGCTGTATTCAAACTAACAAATGGGGATAGTCTGTATTCAAACTAACAAATGGGGATAGTCTGTATTCACACTAACAAATCGAGATAGTCTGTATTCAGACTAACAAATGCGGATAGTGTGTATTCACACTATAACAAATGGGGATAGTCTGTATTCACACTAACAAATGACGATAGTCTGTATTCACGCTAACAAATGGGGATAGTCTGTATTCACACTGTAACAAATGGGGATAGTCTGTATTCACGCTAACAAATGGGGATAGTCTGTATTCACACTGTAACAAATGGGGATAGTCTGTATTCACACTGTAACAAATGGGGATAGTCTGTATTCACACTAACAAATGGGGATAGTCTGTATTCACACTGCAACAAATGGGGATAGTCTGTATTCACGCTAACAAATGGCGATATTCTGTATTCACACTGTAACAAATGGGGATAGTCTGTATTCACACTGTAACAAATGGGGATAGTCGGTATTCACAATAACAAATGGGGATAGTCTGTATTCACGCTATCAAATGGGGATAGTCTGTATTCACACTAACAAATGGGGATAGTCTTTATTCACACTGTAACAAATGGGGATAGTCTGTATTCACACTGTAACAAATGGGGATAGTCTGTATTCACACTAACAAATGTGGATAGTCTGTATTTACACTGTAACAAATGGGGATAGTCTGTATTCACACTAACAAATGGGGATAGTCTGTATTCACACTATAACAAATGGGGATAGTCTGTATTCACACTAACAAATGTGGATAGTATGTATTTACACTGTAACAAATGGGGATAGTCTGTATTCACACTAACAAATGGGGATCGTCTGTATTCACACTAACAAATGGGGATAGTCTGTATTCACACTAACAAATGGGGATAGTCTGTATTCACACTAACAAATGGGGATAGTCTGTATTTACACTGTAACAAATGGGGATAGACTGTATTCTCACTAACAAATGGGGATAGTCTGTATTCACACTGTAACAAATGGGGATAGTCTGTATTCACACTAACAAATGGGGATAGTCTGTATTCACACTAACAAATGGCGATAGTCTGTATTCACACTGTAACAAATGGGGATAGTCTGTATTCACACTATAACAAATGCGGATAGTCTGTATTCACATTAACAAATGGGGATAGACTTTATTCACACCAAGAAATGCGGATAGACTGTATTCACACTATAACAAATGGGGTTAATCTGAATTCACCCTGTAACAAATGGGCATAGTCTTTATTCACACTGTAACAAATGGGGACAGTCTGTATTCATACTAACAAATGGAGATAGTCTGTATTCACACAAACAAATGGGGATAGGCTGCATTCAAACTAACAAATGGGGATAGTCTGTATTCAAACTAACAAATGGGGATAGTCTGTATTCAAACTAACAAATCGAGATAGTCTGTATTCAGATTAACAAATGCGGATAGTCTGTATTCACACTGTAACAAATGGGGATAGTCTGTATTCACACTGTAACAAATGGGGATAGTCTGTATTCAAACTGTAACAAATGGGGATAGTCTGTATTCATACTAACAAATGGGGATAGTCTGTATTCACACTGTAACAAATGGGGATAGTCTGTATTCACACTGTAACAAATGGGGATAGTCTGTATTCACACTAACAAATGGGGATAGTCTGTATTCACACTGTAAGAAAAGGGGATAGTCTGTATTCAAACTGTAACAAAGGGGGATAGACTGTATTCACTCTAACAAATGGGGATAGTCTGTATTCACACTAACAAATGGGGATAGTTTGTATTCACACTGTAACAAATGGGGATAGTCTGTATTCAAAATGTAACAAATGGGGATAGCCTGTATTCATGCTAACAAATGGGGATAGTCTGTATTCACATGAACAAATGGGGATAGTCTGTATTCACACTGCAACAAATGGGGATAGTCTGTATTCACGCTAACAAATGGCGATATTCTGTATTCACACTGTAACAAATGGGGATAGTCTGTATTCACACTGTAACAAATGGGGATAGTCGGTATTCACAATAACAAATGGGGATAGTCTGTATTCACGCTATCAAATGGGGATAGTCTGTATTCACACTGTAACAAATGGGGATAGTCTGTATTCACACTGTAACAAATGGGGATAGTCTGTATTCACACTAACAAATGGGGATAGACTGTATTCACACTAACAAATGGGGATAGTCTGTATTCACACTGTAACAAATGGGGATAGTCTGTATTCACACTGTAACAAATGGGGATAGTCTGTATTCACACTAACAAATGGGAATAGTCTGTATTCACACTGTAACAAATGGGGATAGTCTGTATTCAAACTGTAACAAATGGGGATAGTCTGTATTCACACTAACAAATGGGGATAGTCTGTATTCACACTGTAACAAATGGGGATAGTCTGTATTCACACTAACAAATGGGGATAGTCTGTATTCACACTGTAACAAATGGGGATAGTCTGTATTCACACTGTAACAAATGGGGATAGTCTGTATTCAAACTGTAACAAATGGGGATAGTCTGTATTCATACTGACAAATGGGGATAGTCTGTATTCACACTGTAACAAATGGGGATAGTCTGTATTCACACTGTAACAAATGGGGATAGTCTGTATTCACACTAACAAATGGGGATAGTCTGTATTCACACTGTAAGAAAAGGGGATAGTCTGTATTCAAACTGTAACAAAGGGGGATAGACTGTATTCACTCTAACAAATGGGGATAGTCTGTATTCACACTAACAAATGGGGATAGTTTGTATTCACACTGTAACAAATGGGGATAGTCTGTATTCAAAATGTAACAAATGGGGATAGCCTGTATTCATGCTAACAAATGGGGATAGTCTGTATTCACATGAACAAATGGGGATAGTCTGTATTCACACTGCAACAAATGGGGATAGTCTGTATTCACGCTAACAAATGGCGATATTCTGTATTCACACTGTAACAAATGGGGATAGTCTGTATTCACACTGTAACAAATGGGGATAGTCGGTATTCACAATAACAAATGGGGATAGTCTGTATTCACGCTATCAAATGGGGATAGTCTGTATTCACACTGTAACAAATGGGGATAGTCTGTATTCACACTGTAACAAATGGGGATAGTCTGTATTCACACTAACAAATGGGGATAGTCTGTATTCACACTGCAACAAATGGGGATAGTCTGTATTCACGCTAACAAATGGCGATATTCTGTATTCACACTGTAACAAATGGGGATAGTCGGTATTCACAATAACAAATGGGGATAGTCTGTATTCACGCTATCAAATGGGGACAGTCTGTATTCACACTAACAAATGGGGATAGTCTTTATTCACACTGTAACAAATGGGGATAGTCTGTATTCACACTGTAACAAATGGGGATAGTCTGTATTCACACTAACAAATGTGGATAGTCTGTATTTACACTGTAACAAATGGGGATAGTCTGTATTCACACTAACAAATGGGGATAGTCTGTATTCACACTATAACAAATGGGGATAGTCTGTATTCACACTAACAAATGTGGATAGTATGTATTTACACTGTAACAAATGGGGATAGTCTGTATTCACACTAACAAATGGGGATCGTCTGTATTCACACTAACAAATGGGGATAGTCTGTATTTACACTGTAACAAATGGGGATAGACTGTATTCTCACTAACAAAGGGGGATAGTCTGTATTCACACTGTAACAAATGGGGATAGTCTGTATCCGCACTAACAAATGGGGATAGTCTGTATTCACACTAACAAATGGCGATAGTCTGTATTCACACTGTAACAAATGGGGATAGTCTGTATTCACACTATAACAAATGCGGATAGTCTGTATTCACATTAACAAATGGGGATAGACTTTATTCACACCAAGAAATGCGGATAGACTGTATTCACACGATAACAAATGGGGTTAATCTGAATTCACCCTGTAACAAATGGGCATAGTCTTTATTCACACTGTAACAAATGGGGACAGTCTGTATTCATACTAACAAATGGAGATAGTCTGTATTCACACAAACAAATGGGGATAGGCTGTATTCAAACTAACAAATGGGGATAGTCTGTATTCAAACTAACAAATGGGGATAGTCTGTATTCACACTAACAAATCGAGATAGTCTGTATTCAGACTAACAAATGCGGATAGTGTGTATTCACACTATAACAAATGGGGATAGTCTGTATTCACACTGTAACAAATGGGGATAGTCTGTATTCACACTAACAAATGGGGATAGTCTTTATTCACACTGCAAGAAATGGGGATAGTCTGAATTCACACTGTAACAAATGGGGATATTCTGTATACACACTGCAACAAATGGGGATAGTCTGTATTCACACTGCAAGAAATGGGGATAGTCTGAATTCACACTGTTACAAATGGGGATAGTCTGTATTCACGCTAACAAATGGGGATAGTCTATTCACACTGTAACAAATGGGGATAGTCTGTATTCACACTAACAAATGGGGATAGTCTGTATTCACACTGCAACAAATGGGGATAGTCTGTATTCACGCTAACAAATGGCGATATTCTGTATTCACACTGTAACAAATGGGGATAGTCTGTATTCACACTGTAACAAATGGGGATAGTCGGTATTCACAATAACAAATGGGGATAGTCTGTATTCACGCTATCAAATGGGGATAGTCTGTATTCACACTAACAAATGGGGATAGTCTTTATTCACACTGTAACAAATGGGGATAGTCTGTATTCACACTGAAACAAATGGGGATAGTCTGTATTCACACTAACAAATGTGGATAGTCTGTATTTACACTGTAACAAATGGGGATAGTCTGTATTCACACTAACAAATGGGGATAGTCTGTATTCACACTATAACAAATGGGGATAGTCTGTATTCACACTAACAAATGTGGATAGTATGTATTTACACTGTAACAAATGGGGATAGTCTGTATTCACACTAACAAATGGGGATCGTCTGTATTCACACTAACAAATGGGGATAGTCTGTATTCACACTAACAAATGGGGATAGTCTGTATTCACACTAACAAATGGGGATAGTCTGTATTTACACTGTAACAAATGGGGATAGACTGTATTCTCACTAACAAATGGGGATAGGCTGTATTCAAACTAACAAATGGGGATAGTCTGTATTCAAACTAACAAATGGGGATAGTCTGTATTCACACTAACAAATCGAGATAGTCTGTATTCAGACTAACAAATGCGGATAGTGTGTATTCACACTATAACAAATGGGGATAGTCTGTATTCACACTAACAAATGACGATAGTCTGTATTCACGCTAACAAATGGGGATAGTCTGTATTCACACTGTAACAAATGGGGATAGTCTGTATTCACGCTAACAAATGGGGATAGTCTGTATTCACACTGTAACAAATGGGGATAGTCTGTATTCACACTGTAACAAATGGGGATAGTCTGTATTCACACTAACAAATGGGGATAGTCTGTATTCACACTGCAACAAATGGGGATAGTCTGTATTCACGCTAACAAATGGCGATATTCTGTATTCACACTGTAACAAATGGGGATAGTCTGTATTCACACTGTAACAAATGGGGATAGTCGGTATTCACAATAACAAATGGGGATAGTCTGTATTCACGCTATCAAATGGGGATAGTCTGTATTCACACTAACAAATGGGGATAGTCTTTATTCACACTGTAACAAATGGGGATAGTCTGTATTCACACTGTAACAAATGGGGATAGTCTGTATTCACACTAACAAATGTGGATAGTCTGTATTTACACTGTAACAAATGGGGATAGTCTGTATTCACACTAACAAATGGGGATAGTCTGTATTCACACTATAACAAATGGGGATAGTCTGTATTCACACTAACAAATGTGGATAGTATGTATTTACACTGTAACAAATGGGGATAGTCTGTATTCACACTAACAAATGGGGATCGTCTGTATTCACACTAACAAATGGGGATAGTCTGTATTCACACTAACAAATGGGGATAGTCTGTATTCACACTAACAAATGGGGATAGTCTGTATTTACACTGTAACAAATGGGGATAGACTGTATTCTCACTAACAAATGGGGATAGTCTGTATTCACACTGTAACAAATGGGGATAGTCTGTATTCACACTAACAAATGGGGATAGTCTGTATTCACACTAACAAATGGCGATAGTCTGTATTCACACTGTAACAAATGGGGATAGTCTGTATTCACACTATAACAAATGCGGATAGTCTGTATTCACATTAACAAATGGGGATAGACTTTATTCACACCAAGAAATGCGGATAGACTGTATTCACACTATAACAAATGGGGTTAATCTGAATTCACCCTGTAACAAATGGGCATAGTCTTTATTCACACTGTAACAAATGGGGACAGTCTGTATTCATACTAACAAATGGAGATAGTCTGTATTCACACAAACAAATGGGGATAGGCTGCATTCAAACTAACAAATGGGGATAGTCTGTATTCAAACTAACAAATGGGGATAGTCTGTATTCAAACTAACAAATCGAGATAGTCTGTATTCAGATTAACAAATGCGGATAGTGTGTATTCACACTATAACAAATGGGGATAGTCTGTATTCACGCTGTAACAAATGGGGATAGTCTGTATTCACACTAACAAATGGGGATAGTCTTTATTCACACTGCAAGAAATGGGGATAGTCTGAATTCACACTGTAACAAATGGGGATATTCTGTATACACACTGCAACAAATGGGGATAGTCTGTATTCACACTGCAAGAAATGGGGATAGTCTGAATTCACACTGTTACAAATGGGGATAGTCTGTATTCACGCTAACAAATGGGGATAGTCTATTCACACTGTAACAAATGGGGATAGTCTGTATTCACACGAACAAATGGGGATAGTCTGTATTCACACTGTAACAAATGGGGAAAGTCTGTAATCACGCTAACAAATGGCAATAGTCTGTATTCACACTGTAACAAATGGGGATAGTCTGTATTCACACTGTAACAAATTGGGATAGTCTGTATTCACACTAACAAATGGGGATAGTCTGTATTCACGCTAACAAATGGGGATAGTCTCTATTCACACTAACAAATGGGGATAGTCTTTATTCACACTAACAAATGGGGATAGTCTGTATTCACACTGTAACAAATGGGGATAGTATGTATTCACACTGTAACAAATGGGGATATTCTGTATTCACTCTGTAACAAATGGGCATAGTCTGTATTCACACTATAACAAATGGGGATAGTCTGTATTCACACTAACAAATGGGGATAGTCTATATTCACACTGTAACAAATGGGGATAGTCTTTATTCACACTAACAAATGGGGATAGTCTGTATTCACACTGTAACAAATGGGATTAGTCTGTATTCACGTTGTAACAAATGCGGATAGTCTGTATTGGCACTGTAACAAATGGGGATAGTCTGTATTCACACTGTAACAAATGGGGATAGTCTGTATTCACACTAACAAATGGGGATAGTCTGTATTCACATTGTAACAAATGGGGATAGTCTGTATTCACACAAACAAATGGGGATAGTCTGTATTCACACTGTAACAAATGGGGATAGACTGTATTCATACTATAACAAGTGGGGATAGACTGTATTCACACTAACAAATGGGGATAGTCTGTATTCACACTAACAAATGGGGATAGTCTGTATTCACACTGTAACAAATGGGGATAGACAGTATTCCCACTAACAAATGGGGATAGTCTGTATTCACAGTAACAAATGGGGATAGTCTGTATTCACACAAACAAATGGGGATAGGCTGTATTCAAACTAACAAATGGGGATAGTCTGTATTCAAACTAACAAATGGGGATAGTCTGTATTCACACTAACAAATCGAGATAGTCTGTATTCAGACTAACAAATGCGGATAGTGTGTATTCACACTATAACAAATGGGGATAGTCTGTATTCACACTGTAACAAATGGGGATAGTCTGTATTCACACTGCAACAAATGGGGATAGTCTGTATTCACACTCACAAATGGGGATAGTCTGTATTCACACTGCAAGAAATGGGGATAGTCTGAATTCACACTGTTACAAATGGGGATAGTCTGTATTCACGCTGTAACAAATGGGGATAGTCTGTATTCATACTATAACAAATGGGGATAGACTGTATTCACACTAACAAATGGGGATAGTCTGTATTCACACTAACAAATGGGGATAGTCTGTATTCACACTGTAACAAATGGGGATAGACAGTATTCCCACTAACAAATGGGGATAGTCTGTATTCACAGTAACAAATGGGGATAGTCTGTATTCACACTAACAAATGGGAATAGTCTGTATTCACACTAACAAATGAGGATAGTCTGTATTCACGCTAACAAATGGGGATAGTCTGTATTCACACTGTAACAAATGGGGATAGTCTGTATTCACGCTAACAAATGGGGATAGTCTGTATTCACACTGTAACAAATGGGGATAGTCTGTATTCACACTGTAACAAATGGGGATAGTCTGTATTCACACTAACAAATGGGGATAGTCTGTATTCACACTGCAACAAATGGGGATAGTCTGTATTCACGCTAACAAATGGCGATAGTCTGTATTCACACTGTAACAAATGGGGATAGTCTGTATTCACACTGTAACAAATGGGGATAGTCGGTATTCACACTAACAAATGGGGATAGTCTGTATTCACGCTATCAAATGGGGATAGTCTGTATTCACACTAACAAATGGGGATAGTCTTTATTCACACTGTAACAAATGGGGATAGTCTGTATTCACACTGTAACAAATGGGGATAGTCTGTATTCACACTGTAACAAATGGGGATATTCTGTATTCACACTAACAAATGTGGATAGTCTGTATTCACACTGTAACAAATAGGGATAGTCTGTATTCACCCTGTAACAAATGGGCATAGTTTGTATTCACACTATAACAAATGGGGATAGTCTGTATTCACAATATAACAAATGGGGATAGTCTGTATTCACACTAACAAATGTGGATAGTCTGTATTTACACTGTAACAAATGGGGATAGTCTGTATTCACACTAACAAATGGGGATAGTCTGTATTCACACTAACAAATGGGGATAGTCTGTATTCACACTAACAAATGGGGATAGTCTGTATTCACACTAACAAATGGGGATAGTCTGTATTCACACTAACAAATGGGGATAGTCTGTATTCACACTAACAAATAGCGATAGTCTGTATTCACACTGCAACAAATGGGGATAGTCTGTATTCACACTATAACAAATGCGGATAGTCTGTATTCACATTAACAAATGGGGATAGACTTTATTCACACCAAGAAATGCGGATAGACTGTATTCACACTATAACAAATGGGGATAATCTGAATTCACCCTGTAACAAATGGGCACAGTCTTTATTCACACTGTAACAAATGGGGACAGTCTGTATTCATACTAACAAATGGAGATAGTCTGAATTCACACAAACAAATGGGGATAGGCTGTATTCAAACTAACAAATGGGGATAGTCTGTATTCAAACTAACAAATGGGGATAGTCTGTATTCACACTAACAAATCGAGATAGTCTGTATTCACACTAACAAATGCGGATAGTGTGTATTCACACTATAACAAATGGAGATAGTCTGTATTCACACTGTAACAAATGGGGATAATCTGTATTCACACTAACAAATGGGGATAGTCTGTATTCACACTGCAAGAAATGGGGATAGTCTGAATTCACACTCACAAATGGGGCTAGTCTGTATTCACACTGTAACAAATGGGGATAGTCTGTATTCACGCTAACAAATGGGGATAGTCTATTCACACTGTAACAAATGGGGATAGTCTGTATTCAAACTAACAAATGGGGATAGTCTGTATTCACACTAACAAATCGAGATAGTCTGTATTCAGACTAACAAATGCGGATAGTGTGTATTCACACTATAACAAATGGGGATAGTCTGTATTCACACTAACAAATGACGATAGTCTGTATTCACGCTAACAAATGGGGATAGTCTGTATTCACACTGTAACAAATGGGGATAGTCTGTATTCACGCTAACAAATGGGGATAGTCTGTATTCACACTGTAACAAATGGGGATAGTCTGTATTCACACTGTAACAAATGGGGATAGTCTGTATTCACACTAACAAATGGGGATAGTCTGTATTCACACTGCAACAAATGGGGATAGTCTGTATTCACGCTAACAAATGGCGATATTCTGTATTCACACTGTAACAAATGGGGATAGTCTGTATTCACACTGTAACAAATGGGGATAGTCGGTATTCACAATAACAAATGGGGATAGTCTGTATTCACGCTATCAAATGGGGATAGTCTGTATTCACACTAACAAATGGGGATAGTCTTTATTCACACTGTAACAAATGGGGATAGTCTGTATTCACACTGTAACAAATGGGGATAGTCTGTATTCACACTAACAAATGTGGATAGTCTGTATTTACACTGTAACAAATGGGGATAGTCTGTATTCACACTAACAAATGGGGATAGTCTGTATTCACACTATAACAAATGGGGATAGTCTGTATTCACACTAACAAATGTGGATAGTATGTATTTACACTGTAACAAATGGGGATAGTCTGTATTCACACTAACAAATGGGGATCGTCTGTATTCACACTAACAAATGGGGATAGTCTGTATTCACACTAACAAATGGGGATAGTCTGTATTCACACTAACAAATGGGGATAGTCTGTATTTACACTGTAACAAATGGGGATAGACTGTATTCTCACTAACAAATGGGGATAGTCTGTATTCACACTGTAACAAATGGGGATAGTCTGTATTCACACTAACAAATGGGGATAGTCTGTATTCACACTAACAAATGGCGATAGTCTGTATTCACACTGTAACAAATGGGGATAGTCTGTATTCACACTATAACAAATGCGGATAGTCTGTATTCACATTAACAAATGGGGATAGACTTTATTCACACCAAGAAATGCGGATAGACTGTATTCACACTATAACAAATGGGGTTAATCTGAATTCACCCTGTAACAAATGGGCATAGTCTTTATTCACACTGTAACAAATGGGGACAGTCTGTATTCATACTAACAAATGGAGATAGTCTGTATTCACACAAACAAATGGGGATAGGCTGCATTCAAACTAACAAATGGGGATAGTCTGTATTCAAACTAACAAATGGGGATAGTCTGTATTCAAACTAACAAATCGAGATAGTCTGTATTCAGATTAACAAATGCGGATAGTGTGTATTCACACTATAACAAATGGGGATAGTCTGTATTCACGCTGTAACAAATGGGGATAGTCTGTATTCACACTAACAAATGGGGATAGTCTTTATTCACACTGCAAGAAATGGGGATAGTCTGAATTCACACTGTAACAAATGGGGATATTCTGTATACACACTGCAACAAATGGGGATAGTCTGTATTCACACTGCAAGAAATGGGGATAGTCTGAATTCACACTGTTACAAATGGGGATAGTCTGTATTCACGCTAACAAATGGGGATAGTCTATTCACACTGTAACAAATGGGGATAGTCTGTATTCACACGAACAAATGGGGATAGTCTGTATTCACACTGTAACAAATGGGGAAAGTCTGTAATCACGCTAACAAATGGCAATAGTCTGTATTCACACTGTAACAAATGGGGATAGTCTGTATTCACACTGTAACAAATTGGGATAGTCTGTATTCACACTAACAAATGGGGATAGTCTGTATTCACGCTAACAAATGGGGATAGTCTCTATTCACACTAACAAATGGGGATAGTCTTTATTCACACTAACAAATGGGGATAGTCTGTATTCACACTGTAACAAATGGGGATAGTATGTATTCACACTGTAACAAATGGGGATATTCTGTATTCACTCTGTAACAAATGGGCATAGTCTGTATTCACACTATAACAAATGGGGATAGTCTGTATTCACACTAACAAATGGGGATAGTCTATATTCACACTGTAACAAATGGGGATAGTCTTTATTCACACTAACAAATGGGGATAGTCTGTATTCACACTGTAACAAATGGGATTAGTCTGTATTCACGTTGTAACAAATGCGGATAGTCTGTATTGGCACTGTAACAAATGGGGATAGTCTGTATTCACACTGTAACAAATGGGGATAGTCTGTATTCACACTAACAAATGGGGATAGTCTGTATTCACATTGTAACAAATGGGGATAGTCTGTATTCACACAAACAAATGGGGATAGTCTGTATTCACACTGTAACAAATGGGGATAGACTGTATTCATACTATAACAAGTGGGGATAGACTGTATTCACACTAACAAATGGGGATAGTCTGTATTCACACTAACAAATGGGGATAGTCTGTATTCACACTGTAACAAATGGGGATAGACAGTATTCCCACTAACAAATGGGGATAGTCTGTATTCACAGTAACAAATGGGGATAGTCTGTATTCACACAAACAAATGGGGATAGGCTGTATTCAAACTAACAAATGGGGATAGTCTGTATTCAAACTAACAAATGGGGATAGTCTGTATTCACACTAACAAATCGAGATAGTCTGTATTCAGACTAACAAATGCGGATAGTGTGTATTCACACTATAACAAATGGGGATAGTCTGTATTCACACTGTAACAAATGGGGATAGTCTGTATTCACACTGCAACAAATGGGGATAGTCTGTATTCACACTCACAAATGGGGATAGTCTGTATTCACACTGCAAGAAATGGGGATAGTCTGAATTCACACTGTTACAAATGGGGATAGTCTGTATTCACGCTGTAACAAATGGGGATAGTCTGTATTCATACTATAACAAATGGGGATAGACTGTATTCACACTAACAAATGGGGATAGTCTGTATTCACACTAACAAATGGGGATAGTCTGTATTCACACTGTAACAAATGGGGATAGACAGTATTCCCACTAACAAATGGGGATAGTCTGTATTCACAGTAACAAATGGGGATAGTCTGTATTCACACTAACAAATGGGAATAGTCTGTATTCACACTAACAAATGAGGATAGTCTGTATTCACGCTAACAAATGGGGATAGTCTGTATTCACACTGTAACAAATGGGGATAGTCTGTATTCACGCTAACAAATGGGGATAGTCTGTATTCACACTGTAACAAATGGGGATAGTCTGTATTCACACTGTAACAAATGGGGATAGTCTGTATTCACACTAACAAATGGGGATAGTCTGTATTCACACTGCAACAAATGGGGATAGTCTGTATTCACGCTAACAAATGGCGATAGTCTGTATTCACACTGTAACAAATGGGGATAGTCTGTATTCACACTGTAACAAATGGGGATAGTCGGTATTCACACTAACAAATGGGGATAGTCTGTATTCACGCTATCAAATGGGGATAGTCTGTATTCACACTAACAAATGGGGATAGTCTTTATTCACACTGTAACAAATGGGGATAGTCTGTATTCACACTGTAACAAATGGGGATAGTCTGTATTCACACTGTAACAAATGGGGATATTCTGTATTCACACTAACAAATGTGGATAGTCTGTATTCACACTGTAACAAATAGGGATAGTCTGTATTCACCCTGTAACAAATGGGCATAGTTTGTATTCACACTATAACAAATGGGGATAGTCTGTATTCACAATATAACAAATGGGGATAGTCTGTATTCACACTAACAAATGTGGATAGTCTGTATTTACACTGTAACAAATGGGGATAGTCTGTATTCACACTAACAAATGGGGATAGTCTGTATTCACACTAACAAATGGGGATAGTCTGTATTCACACTAACAAATGGGGATAGTCTGTATTCACACTAACAAATGGGGATAGTCTGTATTCACACTAACAAATGGGGATAGTCTGTATTCACACTAACAAATAGCGATAGTCTGTATTCACACTGCAACAAATGGGGATAGTCTGTATTCACACTATAACAAATGCGGATAGTCTGTATTCACATTAACAAATGGGGATAGACTTTATTCACACCAAGAAATGCGGATAGACTGTATTCACACTATAACAAATGGGGATAATCTGAATTCACCCTGTAACAAATGGGCACAGTCTTTATTCACACTGTAACAAATGGGGACAGTCTGTATTCATACTAACAAATGGAGATAGTCTGAATTCACACAAACAAATGGGGATAGGCTGTATTCAAACTAACAAATGGGGATAGTCTGTATTCAAACTAACAAATGGGGATAGTCTGTATTCACACTAACAAATCGAGATAGTCTGTATTCACACTAACAAATGCGGATAGTGTGTATTCACACTATAACAAATGGAGATAGTCTGTATTCACACTGTAACAAATGGGGATAATCTGTATTCACACTAACAAATGGGGATAGTCTGTATTCACACTGCAAGAAATGGGGATAGTCTGAATTCACACTCACAAATGGGGCTAGTCTGTATTCACACTGTAACAAATGGGGATAGTCTGTATTCACGCTAACAAATGGGGATAGTCTATTCACACTGTAACAAATGGGGATAGTCTGTATTCACACTGTAACAAATGGGGATAGTCTGTATTCACACTAACAAATGGGGATAGTCTGTATTCACAATAACAAATGGGGATAGTCTGTATTCACACTGTAACAAATGGGGATAGTCTGTATTCACGCTAACAAATGTCAATAGTATGTATTCACACTGTAACAAATGGGGATAGTCTGTATTCACACTGTAACAAATGGGGTTAGTCTGTATTCACACTAACAAATGGGGATAGTCTGTATTCACGCTAACAAATGGGGATAGTCTTTATTCACACTAACAAATGGGGATAGTCTTTATTCACACTGTAACAAATGGGGATAGTCTGTATTCACACTGCAACAAATGGGGATAGTCTGTATTCACACTGTAACAAATGGGGATATTCTGTATTGACTCTGTAACAAATGGGCATAGTTTGTACTCACACTATAACAAATGGGGATAGTCTGTATTCACACTATAACAAATGGGGATAGTCTGTATTCACTCTGTAACAAATGGGCATAGTTTGTATTCACTCTAACAAATGGGCATAGTTTGTATTCACACTATAACAAATGGGGATAGTCTGTATTCACACTATAACAAATGGGGATAGTCTGTATTCACACTAACAAATGTGGATAGTCTATTCACACTGTAACAAATGGGGATAGTCTGTATTCACACTAACAAATGGGGATAGTCTGTATTCACACTGTAACAAATGGGGATAGTATGCATTCACACTAACAAATGGGGATAGTCTGTATACACACTAACAAATGGGGATAGTCTGTATTTACACTGTAACAAATGGGGATAGACTGTATTCTCACTAACAAATGGGGATAGTCTGTATTCACACTGTAACAAATGGGGATAGTCTGTATTCACACTAACAAATGGGGATAGTCTGTATTCACACTAACAAATGGCGATAGTCTGTATTCACACTGTAACAAATGGGGATAGTCTGTATTCACACTATAACAAATGCGGATAATCTGTGTTCACATTAACAAATGGGGATAGACTTTATTCACACCAAGAAATGCGGATAGACTGTATTCACACTATAACAAATGGGGATAATCTGTATTCACACTGTAACAAACGGGCATAGTCTTTATTCACACTGTAACAAATGGTGACAGTCTGTATTCATAGTAACAAATGGAGATAGTCTGTATTCACACAAACAAATGGGGATAGTCTGTATTCAAACTAACAAATGGGGATAGTCTGTATTCCAACTAACAAATGGGGATAGTCTGTATTCACACTAACAAATCGAGATAGTCGGTATTCACACTAACAAGTGGGGATAGTCTGTATTCACGCTATAACAAATGGGGATAGTCTGTATTCACACTGTAAGAAATGGGGATTGTCTGTATTCACACTAACAAATGGGGATAGTCTGTATTCACACTGCAAGAAATGGGGATAATCTGAATTCACACTGTAGCAAATGGGGATATTCTGTATACACACTGCAACAAATGGGGATAGTCTGTATTCACACTCACAAATGGGGCTAGTCTGTATTCACACAGCAAGAAATGTGGATGGTCTGAATTCACACTGTAACCAATGGGGATAGTCTGTATTCACACTAACAAATGGGGATAGTCTGTATTCACACTGTAACAAATGGTGATAGTCTGTATTCACACTGTAACAAATGGTGATAGTCTGTATACACTCCGTAACAAATGGGGATAGTCTGTATTCACACAAACAAATGGGGATAGTCTGTATTCACACTGTAACAAATAGGGATAGTCTGTATTCGCACTGTAACAAATGAGGATAGTCTTTATTCACAGTGTAACAAATGGGGATAGTCTGTATTCATAGAAACATAGAAACATAGAAAATAGGTACAGGAGTAGACCATTCGGTCCTTCGAGCCTGCACCGCCATTCAATGCGTTCATGGCTGAACATGCTACCTCAGTACCCCATTCCTGCTTTCTCGCCATACCCCTTGATCCCCTTAGTTGTGAGTGTTATATCTAACTCCCTTTTGAATATATTTAGCGAACTGGCCTCAACAACCTTCTGTGGAAGAGAATTCCATAGATTCACCACTCTCTGGGTGAAGAAGTTCCTCCTCAGCTCAGTCCTAAATGGCTTCCCCTTAATCCTTAGACTGTGACCCCTGGTTCTAGTTTTCCCTACCATTGGGAACATTCTGCCCGCATCTAATTTGTCTAAACCAGTCAGGATTTTAAATGTCTCTATAAGATCCCCCCTCATTCTTCTGAACTCCAGAGGATACAAGTTCAGTTGACCCAATCTTTCTTGATATGTCAGTCCGGCCATCCCAGGAATCAATCTAGTGAACCTTCGCTGCACTCCCTCAATAGCAAGAATGTCCTTCCTTAAGTTAGGAGACCAAAACTGCGCACAATACTCCAGGTGTGGCCTCACCAAGGCCCTGTACAACTGTAGCATCACCTCCCTACTCCTGTACTCAAATCCCCTTGCTATGAAGGCCATCATTCCGTTTGCTTTCTTGACTGCCTGCTGCACTTGCATTCCCACCTTCAGTGACTGATGTACCATGACGCCCAGGTCTCGTTGCACCTCCCCTTTCCCTAATCTGCCACCATTCAGGTAATAGTCCGCCTCTCTATTTTTACCACCAAAGTGGATAACCTCACATTTATCCACATTGTACTTCATCTGCCATACATTTGCCCATTCACCCAACCTGTCCAAGTCACTCTGTAGCCTCCTAGCATCCTCCTCATTGTTCACACTGCCTCCCAATTTAGTGTCATCCGCAAATTTGGAGATATTACATTTAATCCCTTCGTCCAAATCATTAATATATAATGTAAACAGCTGGGGTCCCAGCACCGAACCCTGCGGTACCCCGCTGGTCACTGCCTGCCATTCTGAAAAGTACCCATTTACTCCTACTCTTTGTTTCCTGTGTGCCAACCAGTTCTCAATCCACGTCAACACATTACCCCCAATCCCATGTGCTTTAACTTTGCTCACCAATCTCTTGTGTGGGACCTTGTCGAAGGCCTTCTGAAAGTCCAAATACACCACATTTACTGGTTCCCCCCTGTCCACCCTATTGGAAACATCCTCAAAAAATTCCAGAAGATTTGTCAAGCATGATTTCCCTTTCACAAATCCATGCTGACTTGGACCTATCATGTCGCCACTTTCCAAATGGTCTGTTATGACATCTTTAATAATTGCTTCCATCATTTTACCCACGACCGATGTCAGGCTGACCGGTCTATAATTCCCTGCTTTCTCCCTCCCTCCTTTTTTAAAAAGAGGGGTTACATTGGCCACCCTCCACTCCATCGGAACTGATCCAGAGTCTAAGGAATGTTGGAAAATGATCGTCAATGCATCCACTACTTCCAAGGCCACCTCCTTAAGTACTCTGGGATGCAGACCATCAGGCCCCGGGGATTTTTCAGCCTTCAGTCCCATCAATTTCCCCAATACCTTTTCCCGACTAATAAGGATTTCCCTCAGCTCCTCCCTCTTACCAGATCCTCTGACCCCTTTTATTTCCGGCAGGTTGTGTGTGTCCTCCACAGTAAACACCGAACCAAAGTACTTGTTCAATTGATCTGCCATTTCCTTGTTCCCCATTACGACTTCCCCTGTTTCCGACTGCAGGGGACCTACGTTTGTTTTTACTAACCTCTTTCTTTTTACATATTTATAGAAGCTTTTGCAGTCCATTTTAATGTTCTCTGCAAGCTTCCTTTCATATTTTATTTTCCCTGCCCTAATCAAACCCTTCGTCCTCCTCTGCTGAGTTTTGAAGTTCTCCCAGTCCCCGGGTTTGCTGCTACTTCTGGCCAATTTGTATGCAACTTCCTTGGTTTTAATACTATCCCTGATTTCCCTTGTTAGCCATGGTTGAGCCACCTTCCCTTTTTTATTTTTATGCCAGACCGGGATGTACAATTGTTGTAGTTCATCCATGCGATCTCTAAATGTCTGCCATTGCCCTTCCACTGATAGCCCCTTAAATATCGCTTGCCAATTTAACCTCGCCAATTCACGCCTCATACCCTCAAAGTTGCCCTTATTTAAGTTCTGGACCATGGTCTCTGACTTTACTGTTTCCTTCTCCATCCTAATGTAGAACTCCACCATACTATGGTCACTCTTCCCCAGGGGGCCTCGTACCACAAGATTGCTGATTAGTCCCTCCTCATTACACAACACCCAGTCCAGGATGGCCTCCCCTCGAGTTGGTTCCTCAACATATTGGTTTAGGAAACCATCCCTTAAACACTCCAGGAAATCCTCCTCCACCGTATTGCTTCCAGTTTGAGTAGCCCAATCTATATGCATATTAAAGTCACCCATAATAACTGCCGTGCCTTTTTTGCACGCACCTCTGATTTCCTGTTTCATACCCTCCCCCACCTCACTACTGCTGTTTGGAGGTCTGTACACAACTCCCACTAACGTTTTCTGCCCTTTGGTGTTCTGCAGCTCAACCCATATTGATTCCACATCCTCCAAGCTGATGTCCTTCCTAGCTATTGCATTAATCTGCTCTTTAACCAGCAATGCTACCCCACCCCCTTTTCCTTTTATTCTATCCTTTCTGAATGTTGAATACCCCTGGATGTTCAGTTCCCAGCCTTGATTGTTCTGGAGCCACGTCTCTGTAATCCCAATCACATCGTATCCGTTAACATCTATTTGCACAGTCAATTCATCCACCTTATTACGGATACTCCTTGCATTAAGACACAGAGCCTTTAGGCTTGTTTTATTAACATCCTTTGTCCTTTTAGACTTATGATTTAGTATGGCCCTTTGTGTTTCTTGCCTTTGTTTACTCGGCCTTCCCCTATTGTTTCTCACCCTTCTAACATTTGTTTCTGACTGCATATTACTTCCCCCTGTTTCGCTACATAGGTTCCCATTCCCCTGCCATATTAGTTTAAATCCTCCCGAACTGCTTTAGCAAATATTACCCCGAGGACATCGGTTCCAGTCCTGCCCAAGTGCAGACCGTCCCTTTTGTACAGGTCCCACTTCCCCCAGAACTGGTTCCAATGCCTCAGGAATTTGAATCCCTCCCTCCTGCACCACTGCTCAAGCCACGTATTCAATCTCACTATCCTGTTCTCTCTATTCTGATTAGCACGTGGCCCTGGTAGCAATCCAGAGATTACTACCTTAGAGGTCCTACTTTTTAATTTAGCTCCTAGCTCCCTAAATTCTGCTTGTAGGACCTCTTCCCGCTTTTTACCTATATCGTTGGTACCTACATGCACCATGACAGCTGGCTGTTCACCCTCCCTCTTCAGAATGTTCTGCAGCCGCTCCGAGACATCCTTGACCCTTGCACCAGGGAGGCAACATACCATCCTGGAATCTAGGTTGCGGCCACAGAAACTCCTGTCTATTCCCCTTACAATTGAGTCCCCTATCACTATAGCCCTACCACTCTTTTTCCCGCCCTGCTGTGCAGCAGAGCCAGCCATGGTGCCATGAACCTGGCTGCTGGTGCCTTCCCCTGTAACAAATGGGGATAGTCTGTATTCATACTATAACAAATGGGGATAGACTGTATTCACACTAACAAATGGGGATAGTCTGTATTCACACTAACAAATGGGGATAGTCTATATTCACACTGTAACAAATGCGGATAGTCTGTATTCACACTGTAACAAATGGGGATAGACAGTATTCCCACTAACAAATGGGGATAGTCTGTATTCACAGTAACAAATGGGGATAGTCTGTATTCACACCAACAAATGGGAATAGTCTGTATTCACACTAACAAATGAGGATAGTCTGTATTCACGCTAACAAATGGGGATAGTCTGTATTCACACTGTAACAAAAGGGGATAGTCTGTATTCACGCTAACAAATGGGGATAGTCTGTATTCACACTGTAACAAATGGGGATAGTCTGTATTCACACTGTAACAAATGGGGATAGTCTGTATTCACACTAACAAATGGGGATAGTCTGTATTCACGCTAACAAATGGGGATAGTCTATTCACACTGTAACAAATGGGGATAGTCTGTATTCACACGAACAAATCAGGATAGTCTGTATTCACACTGCAACAAATGGGGATAGTCTGTATTCACGCTAACAAATGGCGATAGTCTGTATTCACACTGTAACAAATGGGGATAGTCTGTATTCACACTGTAACAAATGGGGATAGTCTGTATTCACACTAACAAATGGGGATAGTCTGTATTCACGCTAACAAATGGGGATAGTCTGTATTCACACTAACAAATGGGGATAGTCTTTATTCACACTGTAACAAATGGGGATAGTCTGTATTCACACTGTAACAAATGGGGATAGTCTATATTCACACTGTAACAAATGGGGATATTCTGTATTCACACTAACAAATGTGGATAGTCTGTATTCACACTGTAACAAATAGGGATAGTCTGTATTCACTCTGTAACAAATGGGCATAGTTTGTATTCACACTATAACAAATGGCGATAGTCTGTATTCACACTATAACAAATGGGGATAGTCTGTATTCACACTAACAAATGTGGATAGTCTGTATTTACACTGTAACAAATGGGGATAGTCTGTATTCGCACTAACAAATGGGGATAGTCTGTATTCACACTAACAAATGGGGATCGTCTGTATTCACACTAACAAATGGGGATAGTCTGTATTCGCACTAACAAATGGGGATAGTCTGTATTCACACTAACAAATGGGGATAGTCTGTATTTACACTGTAACAAATGGGGATAGTCTGTATTCACACTAACAAATGGGGATAGTCTGTATTCACACTAACAAATGGGGATAGTCTGTATTTACACTGTAACAAATGGGGATAGTCTGTATTCACACTAACAAATGGCGATAGTCTGTATTCACACTGTAACAAATGGGGATAGTCTGTATTCACACTATAACAAATGCGGATAGTCTGTATTCACATTAACAAATGGGGATAGACTTTATTCACACCAAGAAAGGCGGATAGACTGTATTCACACTATAACAAATGGCGATAATCTGAATTCACCCTGTAAAAAATGGGCATAGTCTTTATTCACACTGTAACAAATGGGGACAGTCTGTATTCATACTAACAAATGGAGATAGTCTGTATTCACACAAACAAATGGGGACAGGCTGTATTCAAAAAAACAAATGGGGATAGTCTGTATTCAAACTAACAAATGGGGATAGTCTGTATTCACACTCACAAATGGGGCTAGTCTGTATTCACACAGCAAGAAATGGGGATAGTCTGAATTCACACTGTAACCAATGGGGATAGTCTGTATTCACACTAACAAATGGGGATAGTCTGTATTCACACTGTAACAAATGGTGATAGTCTGTATTCACACTGTAACAAATGGTGATAGTCTGTATACACTCCGTAACAAATGGGGATAGTCTGTATTCACACAAACAAATGGGGATAGTCTGTATTCACACTGTAACAAATAGGGATAGTCCGTATTCGCACTGTAACAAATGAGGATAGTCTTTATTCACAGTGTAACAAATGGGGATAGTCTGTATTCACACTGTTACAAATGGGGATAGTCTGTATTCATACTATAACAAATGGGGATAGACTGTATTCACACTAACAAATGGGGATAGTCTGTATTCACACTGTAACAAATGCGGATAGTCTGTATTCACACTGTAACAAATGAGGATAGACAGTATTCCCACTAACAAATGGGGATAGTCTGTATTCACAGTAACAAATGGGGATAGTCTGTATTCACACTAACAAATGGGAATAGTCTGCATTCACACTAACAAATGAGGATAGTCTGTATTCACGCTAACAAATGGGGATAGTCTGTATTCACACTGTAACAAAAGGGGATAGTCTGTATTCACGCTAACAAATGGGGATAGTCTGTATTCACACTGTAACAAATGGGGATAGTCTGTATTCACACTGTAACAAATGGGGATAGTCTGTATTCACACTAACAAATGGGGATAGTCTGTATTCACGCTAACAAATGGGGATAGACTATTCACACTGTAACAAATGGGGATAGTCTGTATTCACACTAACAAATCGGGATAGTCTGTATTCACACTGCAACAAATGGGGATAGTCTGTATTCACGCTAACAAATGGCGATAGTCTGTATTCACACTGTAACAAATGGGGATAGTCTGTATTCACACTGTAACAAATGGGGATAGTCTGTATTCACACTAACAAATGGGGATAGTCTGTATTCACGCTAACAAATGGGGATAGTCTGTATTCACACTAACAAATGCGGATAGTCTTTATTCACACTGTAACAAATGGGGATAGTCTGTATTCACACTGTAACAAATGGGGATAGCCTGTATTCACACTGTAACAAATGTGGATAGTCTGTATTCACACTGTAACAAATAGGGATAGTCTGTATTCAATCTGTAACAAATGGGCATAGTTCGTATTCACACTATAACAAATGGCGATAGTCTGTATTCACACTATAACAAATGGGGATAGTCTGTATTCACACTAACAAATGTGGATAGTCTGTATTTACACTGTAACAAATGGGGATAGTCTGTATTCACACTAACAAATGGGGATCGTCTGTATTCACACTAACAAATGGGGATAGTCTGTATTCACACTAACAAATGGGGATAGTCTGTATTCACACTAACAAATGGGGATAGTCTGTATTTACACTGTAACAAATGGGGATAGTCTGTATTCACACTAACAAATGGGGATAGTCTGTATTCACACTGTAACAAATGGGGATAGTCTGTATTCACACTAACAAATGGGGATAGTCTGTATTCACACTAACAAATGGCGATAGTCTGTATTCACACTGTAACAAATGGGGATAGTCTGTATTCACACTATAACAAATGCGGATAGTCTGTATTCACATTAACAAATGGGGATAGACTTTATTCACACCAAGAAATGCGGATAGACTGTATTCACACTGTAACAAATGGCGATAATCTGAATTCACCCTGTAAAAAATGGGCATAGTCTTATTCACACTGTAACAAATGGGGACAGTCTGTATTCATACTAACAAATGGAGATAGTCTGTATTCACACAAACAAATGGGGATAGGCTGTATTCAAAAAAACAAATGGGGATAGTCTGTATTCAAACTAACAAATGGGGATAGTCTGTATTCACACTAACAAATCGAGATAGTCTGTATTCACACTAACAAATGCGGATAGTGTGTATTCACACTATAACAAATGGGGATAGTCTGTATTCACACTGCAAGAAATGGGGATAGTCTGAATTCACACTGTAACAAATGGGGATATTCTGTATACACACTGCAACAAATGGGGATAGTCTGTATTCACACTGCAACAAATGGGGATAGTCTGTATTCACACTCACAAATGGGGCTAGTCTGTATTCACACTGCAAGAAATGGGGATAGCCTGAATTCACACTGTAACAAATGGGGATAGCCTGTATTCACACTAACAAATGGGGATAGTCTGTATTCACACTGTAACAAATGGGGATAGTCTGTATTCACACTAACAAATGGCAATAGTCTGTATTCACACTGTAACAAATGGGGATAGTCTGTATTCACACTGTAACAAATGGGGATAGTCTGTATTCACACTAACAAATGGGGATAGTCTGTATTCACGCTAACAAATGGGGATAGTCTGTATTCACACTAACAAAGGGGGATAGTCTTTATTCACACTGTAACAAATGGGGATAGTCTGTATTCACACTGTAACAAATGGGGATAGTCTGTATTCACACTAACAAATGGGGATAGTCTGTATTCACACTGTAACAAATGGGGATAGTCTGCATTCACACTAACAAATGGGGATAGTCTGTATTCACACTAACAAATGGGGATTGTCTGTATTTACACTGTAACAAATGGGGATAGACTGTATTCTCACTAACAAATGGGGATAGTCTGTATTCACTCTGTAACAAATGGGGATAGTCTGTATTCACACTAACAAATGGGGATAGTCTGTATTCACACTGTAACAAATGGGGATAGCCTGTATTCACACTATAACAAATGCGGATAGTCTGTATTCACATTAACAAATGGGGATAGACTTTATTCACACCAAGAAATGCGGATAGACTGTATTCACACTATAACAAATGGGGATAATCTGTATTCACACTGTAACAAATGGGCATAGTCTTTATTCACACTGTAACAAATGGTGACAGTCTGTATTCATACTAACAAATGGAGATAGTCTGTATTCACACAAACAAATGGGGATAGTCTGTATTCAAACTAACAAATGGGGATAGTCTGTATTCAAACTAACAAATGGGGATAGTCTGTATTCACACTAACAAATCGAGATAGTCTGTATTCACACTAACAAATGGGGATAGTCTGTATTCACACTATAACAAATGGGGATAGTCTGTATTCACACTGTAACAAATGGGGATAGTCTGTATTCACACTAACAAATGGGGATAGTCTGTATTCACACTGCAAGAAATGGGGATAATCTGAATTCACACTGTAACAAATGGTGATAGTCTGTATTCACACTGTAACAAATGGTGATAGTCTGTATACACACCGTAACAAATGGGGACAGTCTGTATTCACACTCACAAATGGGGCTAGCCTTTATTCACACTGCAAGAAATGGAGATAGTCTGAATTCACACTGTAACCAATGGGGATAGTCTGCATTCACACTAACAAATGGGGATAGTCTGTATTCACACTGTAACAAATGGTGATAGTCTGTATTCACACTGTAACAAATGGTGATAGTCTGTATACACACCGTAACAAATGGGGATAGTCTGTATTCACACTAACAAATGGGGATAGTCTGTATTCACACTAACAAATGGCGATAGTCTGTATTCACACTGTAACAAATGGAGATAGTCTGTATTCACACAAACAAATGGGGATAGGCTGTATTCAAAAAAACAAATGGGGATAGTCTGTATTCAAACTAACAAATGTGGATAGTCTGTATTCACACTCACAAATGGGGCTAGTCTGTATTCACACAGCAAGAAATGGGGATAGTCTGAATTCACACTGTAACCAATGGGGATAGTCTGTATTCACACTAACAAATGGGGATAGTCTGTATTCACACTGTAACAAATGGTGATAGTCTGTATTCACACTGTAACAAATGGTGATAGTCTCTATACACTCCGTAACAAATGGGGATAGACTGTATTCACACAAACAAATGGGGATAGTCTGTATTCACACTGTAACAAATAGGGATAGTCTGTATTCGCACTGTAACAAATGAGGATAGTCTTTATTCACAGTGTAACAAATGGGGATAGTCTGTATTCACACTGTAACAAATGGGGATAGTCTGTATTCATCCTATAACAAATGGGGATAGACTGTATTCACACTAACAAATGGGGATAGTCTGTATTCACACTAACAAATGGGGATAGTCTATATTCACACTGTAACAAATGGGGATAGTCTGTATTCACACTGTAACAAATGGGGATAGACAGTATTCCCACTAACAAATGGGGATAGTCTGTATTCACAGTAACAAATGGGGATAGTCTGTATTCACACTAACAAATGGGAATAGTCTGTATTCACACTGACAAATGAGGATAGTCTGTATTCACGCTAACAAATGGGGATAGTCTGTATTCACACTGTAACAAAAGGGGATAGTCTGTATTCACGCTAACAAATGGGGATATTCTGTATTCACACCAACAAATGTGGATAGTCTGTATTCACAGTGTAACAAATAGGGATAGTCTGTATTAACACTTTAACAAATGGGGATAGTCTGCATTCACAGTGTAACAAATAGTGATAGTCTGTATTAACACTGTAACAATTGTGGATAGTCTGTATTCACAGTGTAACAAATAGGGATAGTCTGTATTAACACTGTAACAAATGGGAATAGTCTGCTTTCACCCTGTTACAAATGGGGATAGTCTGTATTCACACCAACAAATGTGGATAGTCTGTATTCACAGTGTAACAAAAGGGTAAAGTCTGTATTCACACTGTAACAAATGGGGATAGTCTGTATTCACACTGTAACAAAAGGGGATAGTCTGCATTCACATCAACAAATGGGGATAGTCTGTATTCACACTGTAACAAAGTGGGATAGTCTGTATTCACACTGTAACAAATGGGGATAGTCTGTATTCACACTAACAAATGTGGATAGTCTGTATTCACAGTGTAACAAATGGGGATAGTCTGTATTCACACCAACAAATGTGGATATTCTGTATTCACAGTGTAACAAAAGGGTAAAGTCTGTATTCACACTGTAACAATTGTGGATAGTCTGTATTCACAGTGTAACAAATAGGGATAGTCTGTATTAACACTGTAACAAATGGGAATAGTCTGCTTTCACCCTGTTACAAATGGGGATAGTCTGTATTCACACCAACAAATGTGGATAGTCTGTATTCACAGTGTAACAAAAGGGTAAAGTCTGTATTCACACTGTAACAAATGGGGACAGTCTGTATTCACACTGTAACAAATGGGGATAGTCTGTGTTCACACTAAGAAATGGGGAGAGACTGTATTCACACTGTAACAAATGGGGATAGTCTGTATTCACAATAACAAATGGGGATAGGCTGTATTCACACTAACAAATGGGGAGAGACTGTATTCACACTGTAACAAATGGGAATAGTCTGCTTTCACCCTGTTACAAATGGGGATAGTTTGTATTCACACCAACAAATGTGGATAGTCTGTATTCACAGTGTAACAAATAGGGATAGTCTTTATTCACACTGTAACAAATGGGGATAGTCTGCATTCACATTGCAACAAATGGGAATAGTCTGCTTTCACCCTGTTACAAATGGGGATAGTCTGTATTAACACCAACAAATGGGGATATTCTGTATTCACATGGAAAGAAATGGGCATAATCTGTATTCACACTGTAACAAATGGTGATAGTCTGTACTCACACTGTAACAAATGGTGATAGTCTGAATACACACTGTAACAAATGGGGTTAGTCTGTATTCACACTGTAAAAAATGGGGATAGTCTGTATTCACACTAACAAATGGGGATAGTCTGTATTCACACTGTAACAAATGGGGATATTCTGTATGCACTCTGTAACAAACGGGGATAGTCTGTATTCACACTGTAACAAACGGGGATAGTCTGTATTCACACTGTAACAAACGGGGATAGTCTGTATTCAAAGTAACAATGGGGATAGTCTGTATTCACAATGTAACAAATGGGGATAGTCTGTATTCACACTGTAAAAAATGGGGATAGTCTGCATTCACAATGCAACAAATTGGGATAGTCTGTATTCACACCAGCAAATGGGGATATTCTGTATTCACACCAACAAATGAGGATAGTCTGTATTAACAGTGTAACAAAAGGGGACAGTCTGTATTCACACTGTAACAAATGGGGATAGTCTGTATTCACACACTAACAAATGGGGATAGTCTGTATTCTCAGTGTCACAAATTGGGATAGACTGTATTCATACCAACAAACGGGGATAGTCTGTATTCACACTGTAACAAAAGGGGATAGTCTGTATTCACAGTGTAACAAATGGGGATAGTCTGTATTCACACTGTAACAAATGGGGAAAGTCTGTATTCACACTAAGAAATGGGGAGCATCTGTATTCACACTGTAACAAATGGGGATAGTCTGTATTCACAATAACAAATGGGGATAGGCTGTATTCACACTAACAAATGGGAAGAGACTGTATTCACACTGTAACAAATGGGAATAGTCTGCTTTCACCCTGTTACAAATGGGGATAGTCTGTATTCACACCAACAAATGGGGATATTCTGTATTCACATGGAAAGAAATGGGCATAATCTGTATTCACACTGTAACAAATGGTGATAGTCTGTATTCACACTGTAAAAAATGGGGATAGTCTGTATTCACACTAACAAATGGGGATAGTCTGTATTCACACTGTAACAAATGGGGATATTCTGTATGCACTCTGTAACAAACGGGGATAGTCTGTATTCACACTGTAACAAACGAGGATAGTCTGTATTCACACTGTAACAAACGGGGATAGTCTGTATTCTCAGTGTAACAAATTGGGATAGTCTGTATTCATACCAACAAACGGGGATAGCCTGTATTCACACTGTAACAAATGGGGATAGTGTGTATTCACACTGTAACAAATGGGGACAGTCTGTATTCACACTGTAACAAAAGGGGATTGTCTGTGTTCACACTAACAAATGGGGAGAGATTGTATTCACACTGTAACAAATGGGGATAGTCTGTATTCACACTGCAACAAATGGGGATAGTCTGTATTCACACTGTAACAAATGGGGATAGTCTGTATTCACAGTGTAAAAAATGGGGTTAGTCTGTATTCACACTAACATGGGGATAATCTGTATTCACACTAACAAATGCGGTTAGTCTGTATTAACGTGTAACAAATGGGGATAGTCTGTATTCACAGTGTAACAAATAGGGATAGTCTGTATTAACACTGTAACAAATGGGGATAGGCTGTATTCACACCAACAAATGGGGATATTCTGTATTCACACCAACAAATGTGGATAGTCTGTATTCACAGTGTAACAAATAGGGATAGTCTGTATTAACACTTTAACAAATGGGGATAGTCTGCATTCACAGTGTAACAAATAGGGATAGTCTGTATTAACACTGTAACAAATGTGGATAGTCTGTATTCACAGTGTAACAAATAGTGATAGTCTGTATTAACACTGTAACAATTGTGGATAGTCTGTATTCACAGTGTAACAAATAGGGATAGTCTGTATTAACACTGTAACAAATGGGAATAGTCTGCTTTCACACTGTTACAAATGGGGATAGTCTGTATTCACACCAACAAATGTGGATAGTCTGTATTCACAGTGTAACAAAAGGGTAAAGTCTGTATTCACACTGTAACAAATGGGGATAGTCTGTATTCACACTGTAACAAAAGGGGATAGTCTGTATTCACACTGTAACAAATGGGGATAGTCTGCATTCACATCAACAAATGGGGATAGTCTGTATTCACACTGTAACAAAGTGGGATAGTCTGTATTCACACTGTAACAAATGGGGATAGTCTGTATTCACAATTTAACAAATGGGGATAGCCTGTATTCACACTGTAACAAATGGGGACAGTCTGTATTCACACTGTAACAAATGGGGATAGTCTGTGTTCACACTAATAAATGGGGAGAGACTGTATTCACACTGTAACAAATGGGGATAGTCTGTATTCACAATAACAAATGGGGATAGGCTGTATTCACACTAACAAATGGGGAGAGACTGTATTCACACTGTAACAAATGGGAATAGTCTGCTTTCACCCTGTTACAAATGGGGATAGTTTGTATTCACACCAACAAATGTGGATAGTCTGTATTCACAGTGTAACAAATAGGGATAGTCTTTATTCACACTGTAACAAATGGGGATAGTCTGCATTCACATTGCAACAAATGGGAATAGTCTGCTTTCACCCTGTTACAAATGGGGACAGTCTGTATGCACACTAACATGGGGATAGTCTGTATTCACACTAACAAATGGGGATAGTCTGTATTCACACTGTAACAGTTGCGGATAGTGTGTAATGAAACTGTAACAAATGGGGATAGTCTGTATTCATGCTAACAAATGGGGATAGTCTGTACTCACACTGTAACAAATGGGGATAGTCTGTATTCACACTGTAACAAATGGGGATAGTCTGTTTTCACACTAACAAAAGGGGATAGTCTGTATTCACACTGTAACAAATGGGGATAGTCTGTATTCACAGTGTAACAAATAGGGATAGTCTGTATTAACACTGTAACAAATGGGGATAGGCTGTATTCACACCAACAAATGGGGATATTCTGTATTCACACCAACAAATGTGGATAGTCTGTATTCACAGTGTAACAAATAGGGATAGTCTGTATTAACACTTTAACAAATGGGGATAGTCTGCATTCACAGTGTAACAAATAGGGATAGTCTGTATTAACACTGTAACAAATGTGGATAGTCTGTATTCACAGTGTAACAAATAGTGATAGTCTGTATTAACACTGTAACAATTGTGGATAGTCTGTATTCACAGTGTAACAAATAGGGATAGTCTGTATTAACACTGTAACAAATGGGAATAGTCTGCTTTCACACTGTTACAAATGGGGATAGTCTGTATTCACACCAACAAATGTGGATAGTCTGTATTCACAGTGTAACAAAAGGGTAAAGTCTGTATTCACACTGTAACAAATGGGGATAGTCTGTATTCACACTGTAACAAAAGGGGATAGTCTGTATTCACACTGTAACAAATGGGGATAGTCTGCATTCACATCAACAAATGGGGATAGTCTGTATTCACACTGTAACAAAGTGGGATAGTCTGTATTCACACTGTAACAAATGGGGATAGTCTGTATTCACAATTTAACAAATGGGGATAGCCTGTATTCACACTGTAACAAATGGGGACAGTCTGTATTCACACTGTAACAAATGGGGATAGTCTGTGTTCACACTAAGAAATGGGGAGAGACTGTATTCACACTGTAACAAATGGGGATAGTCTGTATTCACAATAACAAATGGGGATAGGCTGTATTCACACTAACAAATGGGGAGAGACTGTATTCACACTGTAACAAATAGGAATAGTCTGCTTTCACCCTGTTACAAATGGGGATAGTTTGTATTCACACCAACAAATGTGGATAGTCTGTATTCACAGTGTAACAAATAGGGATAGTCTTTATTCACACTGTAACAAATGGGGATAGTCTGCATTCACATTGCAACAAATGGGAATAGTCTGCTTTCACCCTGTTACAAATGGGGACAGTCTGTATGCACACTAACATGGGGATAGTCTGTATTCACACTAACAAATGGGGATAGTCTGTATTCACACTGTAACAGTTGCGGATAGTGTGTAATGAAACTGTAACAAATGGGGATAGTCTGTATTCATGCTAACAAATGGGGATAGTCTGTACTCACACTGTAACAAATGGGGATAGTCTGTATTCACACTGTAACAAATGGGGATAGTCTGTTTTCACACGAACAAAAGGGGATAGTCTGTATTCACACTGTAACAAATGGGGATAGTCTGTATTCACAGTGTAACAAATAGGGATAGTCTGTATTAACACTGTAACAAATGGGGATAGGCTGTATTCACACCAACAAATGGGGATATTCTGTATTCACACCAACAAATGTGGATAGTCTGTATTCACAGTGTAACAAATAGGGATAGTCTGTATTAACACTTTAACAAATGGGGATAGTCTGCATTCACAGTGTAACAAATAGGGATAGTCTGTATTAACACTGTAACAAATGTGGATAGTCTGTATTCACAGTGTAACAAATAGTGATAGTCTGTATTAACACTGTAACAATTGTGGATAGTCTGTATTCACAGTGTAACAAATAGGGATAGTCTGTATTAACACTGTAACAAATGGGAATAGTCTGCTTTCACACTGTTACAAATGGGGATAGTCTGTATTCACACCAACAAATGTGGATAGTCTGTATTCACAGTGTAACAAAAGGGTAAAGTCTGTATTCACACTGTAACAAATGGGGATAGTCTGTATTCACACTGTAACAAAAGGGGATAGTCTGTATTCACACTGTAACAAATGGGGATAGTCTGCATTCACATCAACAAATGGGGATAGTCTGTATTCACACTGTAACAAAGTGGGATAGTCTGTATTCACACTGTAACAAATGGGGATAGTCTGTATTCACAATTTAACAAATGGGGATAGCCTGTATTCACACTGTAACAAATGGGGACAGTCTGTATTCACACTGTAACAAATGGGGATAGTCTGTGTTCACACTAATAAATGGGGAGAGACGGTATTCACACTGTAACAAATGGGGATAGTCTGTATTCACAATAACAAATGGGGATAGGCTGTATTCACACTAACAAATGGGGAGAGACTGTATTCACACTGTAACAAATGGGAATAGTCTGCTTTCACCCTGTTACAAATGGGGATAGTTTGTATTCACACCAACAAATGTGGATAGTCTGTATTCACAGTGTAACAAATAGGGATAGTCTTTATTCACACTGTAACAAATGGGGATAGTCTGCATTCACATTGCAACAAATGGGAATAGTCTGCTTTCACCCTGTTACAAATGGGGACAGTCTGTATGCACACTAACATGGGGATAGTCTGTATTCACACTAACAAATGGGGATAGTCTGTATTCACACTGTAACAGTTGCGGATAGTGTGTAATGAAACTGTAACAAATGGGGATAGTCTGTATTCATGCTAACAAATGGGGATAGTCTGTACTCACACTGTAACAAATGGGGATAGTCTGTATTCACACTGTAACAAATGGGGATAGTCTGTTTTCACACTAACAAAAGGGGATAGTCTGTATTCACACTGTAACAAATGGGGATAGTCTGTTTTCACACAACCAAATGCGGATAGTCTGTATTCACACTGTAACAAATGGGGATAGTCTGTTTTCACACTACCAAATGGGGATAGTCTGTATTCACACTGTAAGAAATGGGGATAGTCTGTATACACACTGTAACAAATGGGGATAGTCTGCTTTCACACTAACAAATGGGGATAGTCTGTATACACACTGTAACAAATGGGGATAGTCTGTATTCACACTAACAAATGGGGATAGTCTGTATTCACACTGTAACAAATGGGGATAGTCTGTATTCACACTAACAAATGGGGATAGTTTGTATTCACACTGTAACAAATGGGGATAGTCAGTATTCACACTAACAAATGGGGATAGTCTGTATTCACACTTGAAGAAATGGTGATAGTCTGTATACACACTGTAACAATTGGGGATAGTTTGTATTCACACTAACAAATGGGGATAGTCTGTATTCACACTGTATGAAATGTGGATAGTCTGTATTCACACTGTAACTAATGGGGATAGTCTGTATTCACAATGTAACAAATGGGGATAGTCTGTATTCACACTGTAACAAACGGGGATAGTCTGTATTCACATTGTAACAAAGGGGGATAGTCTGCATTCACATTGCAACAAATGGGGATAGTCTGCTTTCACCCTGTTAAAAATGGGGATAGTCTGTATTCACACCAACAAATGGGGATAGTCTGTATTCCCAGTGTAACAAAAGGGGATAGTCTGTATTCACACTGTAACAAAAGGGGATAGTCTGTATTCACAGTGTAACAAATGGGGATAGTCTGTATTCTCACTGTAACAAATTGGGATAGTCAGTATTCATACCAACAAACGGGGATAGTCTGTATTCATACTAAGAAATGGGGAGAGTCTGTATTCACACTGTAACAAATGGGGATAGTCTGAATTCACAATGTAACAAATGGGGATAGTCTGTATTCACACTGTAACAAATGGGGATAGTCTGTATTCATACTAAGAAATGGGGAGAGTCTGTATTCACACTGTAACAAATGGGGATAGTCTGAATTCACAGTTTAACAAATGGGGATAGTCTGTATTCACACTGTAACAAATGGGGATAGTCTGCATTCACATTGCAACAAATGGGAATAGTCTGCTTTCACCCTGTTACAAATGGGGACAGTCTGTATGCACACTAACATGGGGATAGTCTGTATTCACACTAACAAATGGGGATAGTCTGTATTCACACTGTAACAGTTGCGGATAGTGTGTAATGAAACTGTAACAAATGGGGATAGTCTGTATTCATGCTAACAAATGGGGATAGTCTGTACTCACACTGTAACAAATGGGGATAGTCTGTATTCACACTGTAACAAATGGGGATAGTCTGTTTTCACACTAACAAAAGGGGATAGTCTGTATTCACACTGTAACAAATGGGGATAGTCTGTTTTCACACAACCAAATGCGGATAGTCTGTATTCACACTGTAACAAATGGGGATAGTCTGTTTTCACACTACCAAATGGGGATAGTCTGTATTCACACTGTAAGAAATGGGGATAGTCTGTATACACACTGTAACAAATGGGGATAGTCTGCTTTCACACTAACAAATGGGGATAGTCTGTATACACACTGTAACAAATGGGGATAGTCTGTATTCACACTAACAAATGGGGATAGTCTGTATTCACACTGTAACAAATGGGGATAGTCTGTATTCACACTAACAAATGGGGATAGTTTGTATTCACACTGTAACAAATGGGGATAGTCAGTATTCACACTAACAAATGGGGATAGTCTGTATTCACACTTGAAGAAATGGTGATAGTCTGTATACACACTGTAACAATTGGGGATAGTTTGTATTCACACTAACAAATGGGGATAGTCTGTATTCACACTGTATGAAATGTGGATAGTCTGTATTCACACTGTAACTAATGGGGATAGTCTGTATTCACAATGTAACAAATGGGGATAGTCTGTATTCACACTGTAACAAACGGGGATAGTCTGTATTCACATTGTAACAAAGGGGGATAGTCTGCATTCACATTGCAACAAATGGGGATAGTCTGCTTTCACCCTGTTAAAAATGGGGATAGTCTGTATTCACACCAACAAATGGGGATAGTCTGTATTCCCAGTGTAACAAAAGGGGATAGTCTGTATTCACACTGTAACAAAAGGGGATAGTCTGTATTCACAGTGTAACAAATGGGGATAGTCTGTATTCTCACTGTAACAAATTGGGATAGTCAGTATTCATACCAACAAACGGGGATAGTCTGTATTCATACTAAGAAATGGGGAGAGTCTGTATTCACACTGTAACAAATGGGGATAGTCTGAATTCACAATGTAACAAATGGGGATAGTCTGTATTCACACTGTAACAAATGGGGATAGTCTGTATTCATACTAAGAAATGGGGAGAGTCTGTATTCACACTGTAACAAATGGGGATAGTCTGAATTCACAGTTTAACAAATGGGGATAGTCTGTATTCACACTGTAACAAATGGGGATAGTCTGTATTCATACTAAGAAATGGGGAGAGTCTGTATTCACACTGTAACAAATGGGGATAGTCTGAATTCACAATGTAACAAATGGGGATAGTCTGTATTCACACTGTAACAAATGGGGACAGTCTGTATTCACACTGTAACAAATGGGGATAGTCTGTGTTCACACTAACAAATGGGGAGAGAGAGTATTCACACTGTAACAAATGGAGATAGTCTGTATTCGCACTGTAACAAATGGGGATAGTCTGTATTCACACTGTAAAAAATGGGGATAGTCTGTATTCACAGTCTAAAAAATGGGGTTAGTCTCTATTCACACTAACATGGTGATAGTCTGTATGCACACTAACAAATGGGGATAGTCTGTATTAAAGTGTAACAAATGGTGATAGTCTGTATGCACACTAATATGGGGATAGTCTGTATTCACACTAACAAATGGGGATAGTCCGTATTCACACTGTAACAAATGGGAATAATCTGCTTTCATCCTGTTACAAATGGGGATAGTCTGTAATCACACCAACAAATGGGGATATTCTGTATTCACACCAACAAATGTGGATAGTCTGTATTCACAGTGTAACAAATAGGGATAGTCTGTATTAACACTGTAACAAATGGGGATAGTCTGCATTCACATTGCAACAAATGGGAATAGTCTGCTTTCACCCTGTTACAAATGGGGAGAGTCTGTATTCACACCAACAAATGTGGATAGTCTGTATTCACACTATCAAATGGGGATAGTCTGTATATTCACTGTAACAAATGGGGATAGTCTGTATTCACACTGACAAATTGGGACAGTCTGTATTCACACTGTAACAAATGGGGATAGTCAGTATTCACATTGTAACAAATGGGGAGAGTCTGTATTCACACTGTAAAAAATGGGGATAGTCTGTATTCACACCAACAAATGAAGACAGTCTGTGTTCTCACTGTAACAAATGGGGATAGTCTGTATTCACAACAACAAATGAAGACAGTCTGTATTCACACTGTAACAAATGGGATAGTGTGCATTCACACTTGAACAAATGGTGATAGTCTGTATACACACTGCAACAAATGGGGATAGTCTGTATTCACACTAACAAATGGGGATAGTCTGTATTCACACTGTAAAAATGGGGATAGTCTGTATTCACAATGTAACAAATGGGGATAGTCAGTATTCACATTGTAACAAATGGGGAGAGTCTGTATTCACACTGTAACAAATTTGGATAGTCTGTATTCACACCAACAATTGAAGACAGTCTGTATACACACTGTAACAAATGGGGACAGTCTGTATTCACACCAACAAATGAAGACCGTCTGTATTCACACTGTAACAAATGGGGATAGTGTGCATTCACACTTGAACAAATGGTGATAGTCTGTATACACACTGCAACAAATGGGGATAGTGTGTATTCACACTAACAAATGGGGATAGTCTGTATTCACAATGTAACAAATGGGGATATTCTGTATGCACTCTGTAACAAACGGGGATAGTCTGTATTCACACTGTAACAAACGGGGATAGCCTGTATTCACACTGTAACAAACGGGGATAGTCTGTATTCAAAGTAACAATGGGGATAGTCTGTATTCACAATGTAACAAATGGGGATAGTCTGTATTCACACTGTAAAAAATGGGGATAGTCTGCATTCACAATGCAACAAATTGGGATAGTCTGTATTCACACCAGCAAATGGGGATATTCTGTATTCACACCAACAAATGAGGATAGTCTGTATTAACAGTGTAACAAAAGGGGACAGTCTGTATTCACACTGTAACAAATGGGGATAGTCTGTATTCACAGTGTAAAAAATGGGGTTAGTCTGTATTCACACTAACATGGGGATAGTCTGTATTCACACTAACAAATGGGGATAGTCTGTATTAAAGTGTAACAAATGGGGATAGTCTGTATGCACACTAACATGGGGATAGTCTGTATTCACACTAACAAATGGGGATAGTCCGTATTCACACTGTAACAAATGGGAATAGTCTGCTTTCACCCTGTTACAAATGGGGATAGTCTGTATTCACACCAACCAATGTGGATAGTCTGTATACACAGTGTAACAAATAGGGATAGTCTGTATTCACACTGTAACAAATGGGGATAGTCTGCATTCACATTGCAACAAATGTGAATAGTCTGCTTTCAACCTGTTACAAATGGGGATAGTCTGTATTCACACCAACAAATGGGGATATTCTGTATTCACACCAACAAATGCGGAGAGTCAGTATTCACAGTGTAACAAATGGGGATAGTCTGTATTCACACAGTAACAAATGGGGATAATCTGTATTCACACTAACAAATGGGGATAGTCTGTATTCACACTGTAACAAATGGGAATAGTCTGCATTCACATCAACAAATGGGGATAGTCTGTATTCACACTGTAACAAAGTGGGATAGTCTGTATTCACACTGTAACAAATGGGGATAATCTGTATTCACACTAAGAAATGTGGAGAGTCTGTATTCACACTGTAACAAATGGGGATAGTCTGTATTCACAATGTAACAAATGGGGATAATCTGTATTCACACTGTAACAAATTGGGACAGTCTGTATTCACACTGTAACAAATGGGGATAGTCTGTGTTCACACTAACAAATGGGGAGAGTCTGTATTCACATTGTAAGAAATGGAGATAGTCTGTATTCACACTTTAAAAAATGGGGATAGTCTGTATTCACACTGTAACAAATGGTGATAGTCTGTACTCACACTGTAACAAATGGTGTTAGTCTGTATACAAACTGTAACAAATGGGGATAGTCTGTATACACAGTGTAAAAAATGGGGATCGTCTGTATTCACACTGTAACAAAAAGGGGATAGTCTGTATTCACATCAACAAATGGGGACAGTCTGTATTCACACTGTAACAAAGTGGGATAGTCTGTATTCACACTGTAACAAATGGGGATAATCTGTATTCACACTGTAACAAATGGGGACAGTCTGTATGCACACTAACATGGGGATAGTCTGTATTCACACTAACAAATGGGGATAGTCTGTATTCACACTGTAACAGTTGCGGATAGTGTGTAATGAAACTGTAACAAATGGGGATAGTCTGTATTCATGCTAACAAATGGGGAAAGTCTGTACTCACACTGTAACAAATGGGGATAGTCTGTATTCACACTGTAACAAATGGGGATAGTCTGTTTTCACACTAACAAAAGGGGATAGTCTGTATTCACACTGTAACAAATGGGGATAGTCTGTTTTCACACTACCAAATGCGGATAGTCTGTATTCATACTGTAACAAATGGGGATAGTCTGTTTTCACACTACCAAATGGGGATAGTCTGTATTCACACTGTAAGAAATGGGGATAGTCTGTTTTCACACTACCAAATGGGGATAGTCTGTATTCACACTGTAAGAAATGGGGATAGTCTGTATACACACTGTAACAAATGGGGATAGTCTGCTTTCACACTAACAAATGGGGATAGTCTGTATACACACTGTAACAAATGGGGATAGTCTGTATTCACACTAACAAATGGGGATAGTCTGTATTCACACTGTAACAAATGGGGATAGTCTGTATTCACACTAACAAATGGGGATAGTTTGTATTCACACTGTAACAAATGGGGATAGTCAGTATTCACACTAACAAATGGGGATAGTCTGTATTCACACTTGAAGAAATGGTGATAGTCTGTATACACACTGTAACAATTGGGGATAGTTTGTATTCACACTAACAAATGGGGATAGTCTGTATTCACACTGTATGAAATGTGGATAGTCTGTATTCACACTGTAACAAATGGGGATAGTCTGTATTCACACTAACAAATGGGGATAGTCTGTATTCACATTGTAACAAATGTGGATAGTCTGTATTCACACTGTAACA